>JAOYNC020083257.1:0-50046 GCA_025802115.2 Bertia moriformis
GACCCTCGATGATCCCCGATTCTTGGAGAACGTCAATGGGGCGTATACCTATGCGAATGCGTCGTTGCTGAATCTCCTGTTGACGAAGAACTCGCTTACAACCCGTTTCCGTTCTCTCAAACATTACTTCTTCCTCGATCGCTCCGATTTCTTCTCGTACTTCCTCGAGCTGGGTGCGTCGGAATTGCGCAAACCAGCGAAGATTGTTAATGAAAGCAAGCTACAATCGCTTCTCGATTTGGTACTGCGCCAGCCGGGTAGTATCGCAGCCCAGGATCCTTTCAAGGAGGACGTCAAGGTGCGGATGAATAAAATTGGACTCACAAAGTGGCTTATGCAAGTCGTGAGCGTCTCTGGGATCGACCAAGATAACCCTGAGGCCGCGATTGAGAAATACCAAGCGCCTCCGACGCAAGGTACAGAGGACGACAAAGATATCGTTGGATACGATGCTCTCGAATTAGACTACTCAGTACCTTTCCCTCTATCTCTTGTCATCAGCCGCAAGACCGTTCTTCGTTATCAATTGATATTCCGCCATCTTCTGTCTCTCCGCCACTTGGAGGACCTGCTGGTGACTTCTTGGCTAGACCAAAGCAAGGTCGTGAGCTGGCGGCACAAATCCTCAGATCGACGGTTAGAATTATGGAAGCGACGAGCATGGAACCTGCGTTCGAAGATGCTGGTATTCGTCCAGCAACTGCTCTACTTTTGCACTTCCGAAGTCATTGAACAGAATTGGCAGAATCTGATGGACAGGGTAAACGGTACGGATGCAGACGGCTCGGAAGTGACTGTCAACGGCACGAAACAGGTGAACCGAACGGTCGATGAGTTAATGCAAGACCATGTCGATTTTTTGGATACATGTCTCAAGGAGTGCATGCTGACGCAGGCGAAGTTGTTGAAGGTTAGTGTACTGAACTCTTGTATTAACGCGCTTTTGGTGGGCAAGGTTCGCTGACTTGAGCAAAGATTCATTCCAAACTCATGACATGTTGCACCATGTTCGCGTCTTGGACCGCAGCATCGTTATCACGGGCGCTGAGTTCAGCGGACCTAGATTTATCTTCCAAAAACCCTAACCCGGATGCGAAAGGCTATGATCCATCGCGAATTGGCAAGCTGGAGGATACGCTGAAGAGATACGAAGATCATTTTAACCGACATCTGCGGATCCTGATGGACAGGTAAGATATGAACCACTGATTGATATCCCATGTGCGATTCTAACCGTTATGACAGTCTGAACTATTTCGCTGCAACTGAGAGCGTTGTCCTCTTGAAGCTTGCCCATGCCTTGAGCTCTATCGGTAAAGAGGATTGAGCCGGCACACGGTCCGGCAGCTTGACATTATAACAGCTTGTCGCATTGGCATTCAACCGTCCAGAGTACAATCCGAAGACATGGTTCAGACGGGTGTGTCGCTATCCTTTGTGCATGAGCACATCAGAGCGACGAATCCCGGACCAGCTTCATAGCTTTCCTCGACCATTTGCCATACTGTTCCTCCAACGACAATAACTGCAATCCCTCCCTCACGATATCATGACACGCCTCTTTCTTATTCCACTCGTCTGAAGGGACCCCTTCGCGAACAACTCCGGAGTCGAATGGCAGACGACCTTTTCCTTTGTGGCTTATGAGACTCGATTCAAGCAGGAGTTTCTCTCTGTGCGACGGCTTTCGTCGGGAGGCAGTTTGCTAGGAGTTCAATGCGAGGAAGGCAATGTCTTCTGGTTTCTTAAAATACCCTGGCACGGATTATTGACAAATCCATGTTCCCTGTTCAGCTCCTGTTCTTCATGCGGCGTAATTAGGACCTACGGAATCGCGCATACCCAGCAAAAAAAAAAAAAAAAAAAGAGAGAGAGAAAGAGAGATTAACATGCTCTCTTTCTACGGTGGAATGGTTCGCAAATGAATGGCAGTTAAAGAGTATCTTGGCCTACTGACTCCATGTATGTGCATGGTAGTGGATGAAAGATGAACAGGACTACTACGGAATCAGTAGCATCACACTTGCCCCAATCAATACCAACTAAATCTACATCTGAGTATGGTCGTTACGCGGTGGAGACAGTGAAATTAATTACTGAAGATTTTATTTCGTAAAGGTAGTTAAAAGTCCCTGCGATTACTATCTTGCATCCATGACTCGAACAACTTTCTGCAAGTAGATCTTGATAAGAGAAATGATGAACTGGCTGTCGAAGTCAACTAGAAGCACCAGATGGCCTGTTAGCAGCCGGTATTCGGTGCGGGTTTCTTTCTCCGAATATTCTCGTGCTGAGTTGTCTGTCATATGGGGACATCCAATGGGCCCAAGAGGTACTCCGTACATACTCCATAGAGGCTATGGAGACACTGGAGAATTGGAGATGCTGAGTCCTCACCGACTAAGCCCCCCCAATGGGTCCTCTGCTATTCTGCAGAATGTGAGAAAAAAAAAAAAAAGGAAAGAGGACAGTAGTCAATGTCTAGTTCCTATGGTAATCCCGTTACTCTAATGTTAGATGTTGCAGTTGGAATTGTTTCGGGAAAGAAATGCCTGAATTTTGCGATAGCGCGGCAGAAGCAAATATTCAAGGCTCGTTTGCAATGGCCGATAAATTGAGACCGGCCCACCTACCTGCTCCATATTTCATGGCCTCCGTATCTCGTTTAAACAGTTTCGCCCCCTGATACAGAGAAAAGCAAAGTCTGAAGAGAACATGCTGGCAGAGGGGCAAGAAATATCGTCATATCTTCAAATTCTGGGAATTATCGTGGGCCACACTAACGGGACTAACCGCCATCGTTAGCCTCCGAATACACTCTCGCTTCCCGAGAATGCGAACCATGGCGCTGGAATCGTTGCCAACCCTGCCTCTAGAGGTATCTTTTTTGACAATGAGACCCGGCGGCTTGGATGCTGTCTTTTCCAATCCTGGCAGACCATGCTGACACGCATGCGTTCCCGGATATGCATGCATTGCGTCGAAAGCGCTGCTGACCGCCGATTCACGTTCAGTCCATCTCAGTTTTGAGGCTAGGGACTTCCCGAGGGCCTAAACATGCCAGTAACCGGTAATGATAGGGTAATGTAGCCCCTAAACATCTACATAGCCATGCATGTCGAGTCGTGTAATGACTATGCCGGTTATATTTCATTTGTTTTTTCTGGATCCAAAACATCAAACCGGAACTTTAGAATGACGAATAAGGAAAATGCACATGCAGCATGCGTGATTGCCGTAATCCTTGGGGTTTCCAAGCAGAAAATGGCAAATTCCACGGAAATAGTACCAACATAAATGACTATGCTGGGCAAAAGCAATGGTGTCCCTGACAGTTTCATGAAGGCGCCAGTTATCCCATTATTGCTTGAGCCCTGCGTGCACCGTTGGCCGCTCGAACCCATTGAGCACACGCTAAGGCAGGCTTGGCCTTTGGACAAAACAGCGGCATATCCACGACTGCTCGCCGTCGTAATATGGATCGTAATCCATTCAATACGAGTCTCAGTTTCAAGCTGAGCATAGGCAATAACGGAAGGAGCGGTGAGGCCGGGAAAGGGGACCGTCCGTAACGAGGCTGCTGGGAAGCGAGATCATACTGTCTGTTCCCTCGTCTCCTGCTGATCCTCAGGCCGCCCTTAGAACCAACTTCCCCACTACACTTGAGCACCTATGTCGTCATTTCGCTGTTCGGTGGTTTTGCCAATAGTATTCCTCACAGATAAGATGTGAACGCTGGGGTCGTTTCCCAATGTGTAAAGGGAAAGAACGTAGTGGACGTTTTGCAGTAAACCTGCAAAGGGCCCATATAATGGCTAAGGTTGGAACATCCCCTCAGTTTGCTTCGAACACACAGCCACTTCCATTTTCGAGCATGCAGCTCATATTCGGGTGCTGTTTCTTTTCCCCGTTAGCCCAGAATCGTAGTTCTTCGTTTCCATCCCTGTTGCCTTATTTTCGGCCCCTCTTGTGATTGGCTGGATTTGTCATTCGATCTCAGTAGGAACATTGGCCGGGGCCTGGCTGTCCATTATTTGCTGAATACCCCTGTAACACCTGTGGCCGTGCACACCCTTAGGGCTTGTGACCATTAAGGTACCGCCGTCGGATAAGACCAGTGCGCCTTGTAATTAGACTTACTGCGAATCTAGTATCAATTCATTTCCATATCCGAAATTTCACACATTCAAACCGCCCTAAATCCTCAGGTCAAAATGGTGTGCTGATGAAAGATCAATCTAGCTTTGCCATTATTTCTCTTTCCAAGCCGTGTGGCTCAGCCATACCAGCACCGTAAAGAACAATCACTCTTCGGCCATCCTTGCGTTTTAGAATTGTCGGCACCGGTGACCCTCCGGAGCCCATCAACGGCCCCTCCTTTCCTTGTGATCTGGCTTGGGCATATGGACCCAAAGTCCGGACCTTATGCCAAGTTTAACAGGTAGATAATTGTTTTTTCCTCTTGGAAAATGAACGGTCATATTTCTTTTGTTACCATAAGGCGCTGCCCAAGGAGTAATTACCATTTGTCGTATTCTGTCTTTCAGGAGGGGAGTCTTAGGCAATCGTCGCAAATGATTCGCTCTATCCCTTGAAGCAAGCAGAGCCTCTGTAGTCCACGCCTCCGGGCTGAGCGGAGAGGGATTGTGCGGATTTTCCAACCGTCCGTACATTTTGGTACGAATACAGTGTCTCGCGTAGTAATCTTCCATGCCGTTTCCAAGAAGCACGCACCATACATATACTGTTTGACATCAATGCCGAAGTATCTTTCATGCCACGCCGATCGCTTTCACCATAATTTGACTGTATACCAGCCCACGAATTGTGACAATAAACGAACCGTATAACTTGTGACGATACTCTCTTGCCGCCCCTGAGCCAGTTTGCGAAGAAGATTCGTGCCGAAACGATCCTAGGTAGACAAAAGTCCAAGGAATTAGGATGACGTACCAGGCCTCACCGAAGCATTCGTACAAAACTACTTGACTGACTGACCTTTCTGCGGATATCAAGGAGCCCAGATTCGCAAACAGAATCTCTGGACCAGCAACTATTGGAGACCATAACTGTCCAAGATCGCCAGTACCAGAAATATTCGATCGATCATCGCATATCGTTTGCCCCTGTTGATGAGGTATGACAGCATCCGGTCGATTGTAGCTCTCAGCTGACAATAATCTGCTTGACAGGAAGAAGTAGAACGTCTCGAGATCCAACATCGCGTTTTCCAAAGGGTGTTCGACGACCGACTTATTTTTCCACCGGTCTCTCGGCCGCGAAGAGTGCTTGACTGCGGATACGGTGCGGGATCATGGGCTGTCGAAGCTGCTGAGCGATATCCATATTGCGAGGTGAAAAATTAAAAGGCCTTTTGCTTCACCACAAGCCCACTGACCGTCAGTTGTCAAAAGGTAACTGGGGTCGATATATCGCCGCACATGAATCCAGACGACATGCCAGACAATTTGTGGTTACAGGTGGGTGTTTCACGCACTGGTCCTTGAGAATGTTTTGGTTCCAAGCGTTATCTTCCGGGTATTGAAAAATCGACTTCCTAGAAGAGATCTGTCGTTCTTCTTGCTTGCTTCACCAGAGCCCGCCATTTGTTCCAAGGTTATAAGCAGGATTTGTGCAAGAAATGATACTGACCAAATCTTATGTAGGTCGATGATCTGAACCGCTCGTTCACTTTCGATTCGAATTGGTTCGATCTTGTCCACTCGAGACTCCTCGCAACCGGGCTCAACCGTTCAAGGTGGCAGTCATATTTTCAAGACATCAAAAGGTACGACTTTTGATTAGGATAGCTACTGTCAAATCCCATCAATCACCGCATTCTAATATGACACGGGTACTCCTAGGGTTCTGAAACCGGGTGGTTGGGTACAAGTAGTCGAAATATATTTCAACGTTCAATCCGACAATGGCTCGATCACCGAAGAACATGGCCTAAGGCAGTGGAGCGCGAGGTTCATGAGATCACTGGAAGACACCAAGGACCTCCGTGTGGGAACGCGGCTAAAAGCGCTCATGATGGGGGCAGGGTTGGTAGACGTCGACGTCAGGATGATCCCACTGCCACTCAGTGCATGGTCGGGTGGTAAGTGCACTATTTCATTTCTTCTGCTTACTATCGCCGCAATTTTTCTGACACTGCTTCAGATCCACGAATGCGAGAAATTGGCATGGCAAATCGAGAAAACGCCAAGCGCTTATTTTCAGCGTTGGCACATTACCCTTTGACACAACGGCAGCGTATGCCTCAGGATGAATTCCAAGCACTGGTGACCAAGGCTGCGCATGAAGCTGACAACCCCAGGATCAAGGCATATTTTCCCGTGTAGGTGACGGTCCACTCATAACATGATCTGGAAACCAATCTTCTGACAACCTAGATATGTCTGTATTGGACGAAAACCATAAGTATAAGGATTGTGAGGACAGGCGCGTTGGATTTTGTTCGGTGGATTCACTTGCCAAGCAGGTTCTCACACGAGGGAGGTTGCAAATTGGCTTAGGTAGCGAAATCCCGGTGCCACTATCATGTTAGATATCTTTTCCTCGGTTTCACGATTAAAGTAACGAGCAAAACGAATGGTCAGTTTAGACTTTTTTCTTGATGCCTCCTTACTCTGCGCCTTTGAGCATTTTTGTCTATAGCAATAATCATTCCGCCAAACAAACTGTCCCAGCATTTCGAAATTGTGCGTCGCTGATACTTCCATCAAGATATATACTAAAATCGGTATGTCTTACCCATGATCTACGCCCGGATGGGGAAGCACCACAAGGCCTTAGAATGGACTAGCTTCGGGGATCGGACGGCGTGTGGATCAAGCGAACACCGGGCTGACACGGAACAACAGTGCAGAATATCGTAGCTCGAGGAATTTTGCAATCTCGAAGGAGTCAAATAAGTTTCTCGACTGCTAGAATGACAGGAAATTATCCGGAGTTAGTGATAATTTCCAAGTATGAATGCAGGGAGTGGACAACGCACCTCTATTGCAGTAGAAGTGCACCATCAGGACGTCTCATCTTTCGAAATCAACCTATCATTGCAGATCGAAGTACAGATGGCGGGTCATAATGGTTCTGGAAATGCTGCTAGGCCATCTGTTATAGAAGAGCTTAGACGAGAAGCTCTGTGAGAGTGCAAGCCCGATCTCACGGAGATTGGGCTAATGATAATGACCAGAAAGTCATCTCTGGGGCTTCAGAGGACAATCTGGACGGATCACGATGTGGAAGAGATGAAATCAATGCCAGAGATTGGGATGTTGGAAAGGAAAGGAGAATGAAGTTGAGGAAGAGAAGTCCAGCAGGGGGAAGAGAAGCGCCGTCGCGGGTACGGAACCAAACTGCTGGGACAGGAATACGAACACCAGTTGATGCCCAACATTGAACCTCAGCATTGGCCACTACCGTATAATGAAAGCAGGAATGTTTATTTATTGCTCTTTGTCTACAATTTACGGCAAACAATCGTCACTATACTGCTTCCATGGCGCCTTGTCTGGACTATGGTCCCTAATTGACACTCCTGTCCGACTACATCCCCCCCAACGAGATTGAGTGAAAAAAGCTCTGCATAAACAGAGGCTCTGATTTGCAATTCGTTTCAATGTCGGGACTGATCATGTAAGACTAAATAGAAGAGCTCATGTAGGCAAACTGAAATGGGCGGATGTCAAGAGACTACCAAAATACCCCCGAAGCTCTCATAGTCTATTTCTGATAACTGAAAAGTAGCATAGTACACTTTCTCATGGCCGGGTCTCAAAGGATGCAAGATATTACCAAGCGTTGAGTAGCAAGGACTATTTTAAGTTGGCTGGCATATATGTCACGTCTCTGTCGGCATGCGGTAATCTCATACTTTGAATATTCCAAGAAGCAGTGACCCTTTATCACCAGCAAATAGCATAGAGAAAGAACAATAAAGATGACACGGGCCATTCTTTGCTCTCGACGTCCTCTATAGACGCGCTTGGGCGCTTACGGCGCAAGATTCAGATGTTGATGCCTTAAGAGTGCTCTTTAAACGCCTTGGTTTCAAGGCTACAAGTAGTGTCTCAATCGGGTAAGCGGCCGGCGGGCAGAAAAAAAGTTGGTCGTCAAGAAAACCATCCATTCCATTCGACTCTTCCGGTCAGCTACAACACAGACCTCAAAATGCCCTCGACATATAAAAGAGAGAAGCCGTGGGACACGGACGATATTGACAAGTGGAAGGTGCGTCTGCAGCATAAGGATTTTTTCCAGGTTTCAAATGATTTTTTTTTTCTTGCTTTTGCTAATCCGCAAATTTGCGACAACAGGAGGAAGCATTCAAAGCTGATGACAACCTTGGTGGAAGTTTTGCAGAGGAATCGTCTTTTGCTACACTTTTCCCCAAATATCGTGAAGTCTACTTGAAGGAAGCATGGCCAGTTATCACAAGAGCATTGGAGAAGCTTGGAATCGCGTGCACTCTGGACTTGGTTGAGGGTAGTATGACTGTCAAGACGACCCGGAAGACTTTCGACCCTGCTGCAATTCTAAAGGCGCGTGACCTTATCAAATTGCTTTCGAGAAGCGTGCCTGTGCAACAGGTCAGTGGCGTTTATTTTCCTCGTGTGGTTTGCTTGAGACTGACATCGCCCGATCGCTAGGCCCTCAAAATCCTCGAAGACGGATGTGCATGCGACATCATCAAGATCCGCAGCCAAGTTCGCAACAAGGAAAGATTCGTCAAACGTCGTCAACGTATCCTGGGTCCCCAAGGTTCCACCCTGAAAGCCCTAGAGCTCCTCACCAGCACCTACATCCTCGTCCAAGGAAACACCGTCTCCGCCATGGGCCCCTTCAAAGGATTGAAGGAAGTTCGCCGTATCGTAAACGACTGCATGGCCAACATCCACCCGATCTACCATATCAAAGAGCTCATGATCAAGCGAGAACTCGCCAAGGACCCTACTCTTGTCAATGAATCCTGGGACCGATTTCTGCCCAACTTCAAGAAGCGCACTCTCTCGAAGCGTCACAAGCCGGCCAAGGTCACCGACAAGTCCAAGAAGGTGTATACTCCTTTCCCTCCTGCACCGGAGAAGAGCAAGGTGGACTTGCAGATCGAGTCAGGCGAGTACTTCTTGTCTAAGGAGGCCAAGGACCGCACGCATAAGGAGGAGGTTATGGAGAAGCAGCGCCAGAAGCGCGAGGAAAAGATGAAGGAACGCGAAAAGGCTTTCATTGCGCCCGAGGAGCAAGATGCTGCCGCGAAGAAGAAGGAGGAAAAGAAGGAAAAGAAGGAGAAAAAGGAGAAGAAGGAGAAGAAGGAGAAGGAGAAGAAGAGAAAGCGCGAGTCCGAAGCCGAGCCAGACGTCGAGAACTCCGAAAAGAAGGAAAAGAAGAAGAAGAAGAGCAAATCTGCAGAAGATGCAGAAGACTGAATGGTATAATTATGTTGTTCCTAAATGGTTTCTTCTTTTTCTCGAGGCGCTTAGGCATAGCATGGGCTGGAGTTCTTTTCTACTCTTTCTGTACTTTTCAAAACAAAAACTGTGGATTGGATTATTTACAATGTTGATATCTATCTCAAATACCAGGCAGGCTGTCTTTTTTCGAAAATATATATATGTATGGAGCGCATCTACTCATCATGAGCATTCGTAACACTTTGCACAGAATAGGACATCACTCTCACTTTCCAGCTAGCAAGTGGAGTTTCATCTAATAAAGTGTTGGTATTACATTTGCAGAGCCCTATAAGTCCTAGTAAGGTATATCCAAACCTATATGCAAACATTCCAAATGGCCAAAATACAACCAAATACACCAGAGTCCCCTATTGATTACAGCTTAGCTTGCCCACTCGCTATCGACGACCAACTCTGCACATCAAGTTTCTCATATTTTGTCCCATTCAGCCAGTACAGCTTATCGCCTTTGGTGTCGACAGGATCCCATCCTTTCTTGACCAGATCACCTTTAGCTTGCTTGAAGGTAGCGCTGGTTGCGACCCTAGAACACATGTTAGCGAATCGTTATTTGGCATGTGATCGTGAGAGTAGTTAGTGACGTACTTCTCGACTAGTCGCACGAGGCGTGGGACGGCGTACGCTGGTACGCCCTTCGTTCTGAGTTGACGATGGAGGTCACTTATGAATTCGTTTTCTGTGGCTGCGGATGCATCTTGCAGTGTGACTCCTGCGGCGCCGGCTTGGCCGTCGTACCTGTAATCGGAGGGTTAGTTGACTATTGAGTTTTGAATGAGGGTGTGCAACTTACCCATTCAGCCTCACACCATAAACCACAGCATCATAAACACCCGGGATGGAACAGATATGATCGCGAACCTCTCCCGCGCTGACGTTCTCGCCCTTCCAGCGGAAAGTATCGCCCACTCGGTCCTGAAACTTCACCCATCCAGCGCTGTCCCGGACAACCAAATCCCCAGAGCGCTGGAAGATATCTCCCTTCTCGAACACGTCGCGGAGCAGTTTCTTCTCCGTCGCGTCTTCATTGTGAAGATACTCGATAAGCATACCACGGTCCCTAACCCGTCCAATGGCCTCTCCTTCCTCTCCAAGCGCAGCCTTGACACAAAATCCCGTCCGAGGGTCACGATAGGGCATTTCCGTCTCGGTGTCATATTTGACGATGAAGACCTCATCCTCGAGATATCGCTTGATGGCGCCTGAGAACCCGATCTTTCCGGCGCCCCATGTGCCAACGCCCCAGTTGTCGAACCGGGCTACTCCTTCTGTGGAACGGTAGAATTCTCGGATTTCGGGAACTGCGAAGCGCTGGCGGAAGGCTTCCCAGATGTCTTCTCGTAGACCATTTCCGACGGCTACAGTGCACGAATGGTCTTTGTCATAGGGGGATGAAGGAGTTCCTAGAAGGTAACGGCAGAGTTCTCCGATGTAAAGGATTCTGGTGGCTCTCGAATCGTGGACATCTTTCCAGAATTGTGAGGCGGAGAATTTGCGGCGCAGACACAATGTGGATGCATTGCCAACCGAGTAGCATAGACCAGTGAAGAATGCAGTGCCGTGGAAGAGCGGAAGAGGAGAGTAAGTGCGCAAGGGGTAGTATTTGGAGGGATTGTCAACATCGACGGTCTGAGGGGTGGATGTGACCAATGATAGCATATTCCGGATAGCACAAGCTTTGGGCTTCCCTGTCGTGCCGGAGGTGTAAATGAGCGCAACGATGTCGCTGGGGGACCGCTTAGCCACTGCGATTCCGGGGAACGAGTATTCTTGTAAGTCGGCTGGCGTGACAAGCTCGACCGGCCCGGGTGAGACTCCCTCGAAGGATGACAGACTTAGCGCAAAATGAGGCAAGTCAGAGCATACAAACTGCGACAAGTCCGGTGTTGAGATGATCGATTTTGATTGGGAAACATTGAGACAGTGTATGAACGTGTCATCTGTTTTAGATAGGACGCATGTTAGTTCTTTCTGTTGAGTGATGCTCACGGGAACATCGATATATACCTCGCAGACTTGTGTTGATAAGTGCAACCACGACACCCAGCTTTGCACAAGCATACGACATAACAACCATCTCGGGGGAATTGGTCATGAATACGGCAACCGCGTCGCCGGATTGGAAGCCCCTGGCATGAAGTAAAGCTGCCATTCGGTCGACCACTGCACGTTCCCATCAGTATACTCCGCGCGGAAGCAATTGTACAGGGATACACTCACGATCCTTCAATTGGTAATAGGTCCAGGTCTTGTGTTCAAACCATAGTGCCTCCCTTGAGCCATGTCCATCCACATCCACTGCACGCTCCAGCATCCTGTAAATTGTCGTCGAGTCTCCCAAGTCGGCAATACGCTGGCCCAATCGCTTCATCCAGGAACGATCGTTCCTAATTGATGAAATGTCCGTGGAAACCCCGAGTTTTGCATCGAGATAGGCCCCTGCTGTCACCGCAAGGACCGATGCCATCGCCATGGATGGCGTGCTGATGTTGGAGAGGATATCCATGAGCTCCGATGATAATCTTATGCGACACTAGTTAGTTGGTATAGATCATAAGAGTATTCTGTAGTATCTGAATCGTTGCGTGTAATCGCCTCTTTGGCAATGTTCTGGTTTGGTTCAAGCAACGGTAGCCCCTGCGTCCTCAACGGTTCACCAAACTACGCAGTTGGTAATATCTCGAAGTTATATCTGGTCAGTTCGATAGAGGCCTCAAACCGGAGTCTGGACGCGGGGTCCGCTAGCTGCGCGATTTGCCGGCCCCTGCGCCAGCAGGAATGCGTATGGGGTACTCCGTACTGCACTCCCCTGGTACTCGTTTCCCCGGTTAGTGTCTTTGCCGTGGACCTCAATCCAAACTAGCAATTCGTATCTGCGTACTCCATACTCCGGGTTCAGGCATAATGACGTGCTGCGTGCCACTGGTGCAACATCATGGCCAATACGAAGACCAGCTTCCTTCTCCATTCTGTCCCCATACTGTATGAAGTCCGTATCAAGACACTGATTCTGGATGTCTTATCGTCCATAGCCATTTATCTCCACCGAATCGTCTTGTTACCCTGATACATGCTGCCAAACCGCTGTCGACCAATAATCGTGGCTGGATACGCAGCGCCGAGAACCGAGGCGTCCGTTGTGACGGTATCGTATAGGATCCTGTAATTATGGACGGCATTGTATATCGGTTCTCGCCAGGAGGCAAGAGAAGGAAATTGTCATTTATGAGAATCTACGAATTGCTAGTATCCTCGGATCATTATCATGTGTATGGATCCGGCGATCATTGGGCGTGGCAAGTCACTGTACAGAAGTACCCCGGAGTAAAGTGACCTTCGGTTCGGCTTAATATCTTGAGGTCCCAGATGCCGCGGTCCGTACGGGCAAATATGGACAATGCCCCGGACTCCGTAGTACAAAATACTGGCTTGGGGGCTTGAATTGATTCTCGACACTCTTTTAAGTTGCTCTGTCATTCCTATTACATTCTCCTATTCAAACAAGACGATTATCATTTGCGATCATGTCTTCGCCACAGCAACGCTTGTCTTCTATCACAAACCAGGTGTCTGGAGGTGCCGCCAGACAACAACTCCTGTCCAAGAACCCTGATGATGTGGTAAGTAGAAGGCGACATGGTGATTCTTTCTGGGACTGAGGCTAAGAATCTGTTATAGGTCATCACATACGCTGCGCGCACTCCTCTCACCAAGTCCCGGAAGGGTGGATTAAAGGACACCTCCATTGATGACTTGCTCATCTCGCTCCTGACGGTATGCCTCATCGATGCCTTATCATGGCTAGCGCCGTATCTGACAATCATTTTGTATATAGACCATCCGCGAAAAGTCGAACCTCGACCCCAACCTCGTGGAGGATGTCTGTGTCGGCAACGTCCTTGCTCCTGGCTCTGCCTATGTCGCTCGTTCCGCCGTTCTCGCCGCAGGATACCCCGTGACAGCTGCTGCATCCATCGCGAACCGATTCTGCTCCTCCGGTTTGCTCTCAGTTCAGAACATCGCCAACCAGATCATCGCTGGCTCGATTGACGTTGGTATTGCGGTGGGCGCTGAGAGCATGAGCACCACCCCCGACGGCGGCGCACCAGAGATGTCGGAGAAGATCTTATCGCATCCAATTGCGTCGCAGAACCAGCAGCCTATGGGTCAGACTTCGGAGAACGTCGCCGCTCAGTTCAACATTCCCCGTGAAGCGCATGACCAGTTTGCTGCCAAGAGCTTCCAGAAGGCCGAACACGCGCAGAAGTCCGGCTGGACGACTGACGAGATTGTCCCTGTCCAGACTAAGATCAAGGACCCTAAGACCGGTGAGGTCAAGGACGTGGTTGTCAACCGGGATGACGGTATTCGCTATGGTACTACACCGGAGTCGCTGGGCAAGGTCCGCTCCGCATTCCCCCAGTGGAAGCCCAGTGCTACGACAGGTGGAAATGCCAGTCAGATCACCGATGGTGCAGCTGGTCTTCTTCTTATGAAGAGATCGCGCGCGCAGGCTCTGGGACAGCCCATTGTGGCCAAGTTCTGCGGAGCTACCGTTGCAGGTCTGGAACCCCGTATCATGGGTATCGGGCCGTCCCTCGCTATCCCTAAGATACTCTCCAAGTTCAACCTGGGCAAGGAAGACATCGATGTCTTCGAGATCAACGAAGCTTTTGCGTCTATGGTAAGTGCAATTTAATCTTGAAAACAAGAAACAAACCGCTAATGTAACCCAGGGTGTCTACTGTGTTAACAAGCTAGGACTCGATCTCGCCAAGGTCAACCCGCGTGGTGGTGCCATGTAAGTGACTACTTTCCCTATTGTATATGACTGGTGGCTGACCGATCTTTCAAGTGCCCTTGGTCACCCGCTGGGTTGCACTGGTGCACGCCAGGTTGTTACTGCTCTCTCTGAGTTGCGGCGACAGGACAAGAGAGTTGCAGTGACCTCGATGTGTGTTGGCACAGGCATGGGTATGGCTGGTATCTTTGTTTCCGAGCACTAGAACTATATATGCTGTTATAAACTTATGAATGTAATTATATTAATGATGAGTTTGAGATCTTTGTCTCTGCTTGTACTACTATCGACATCCGATATCGCTACGGTGATAAGATCAGTGGGTCACCCGATACGCATTGTTGAGGGTATGCTGAGATAGATCTGAGTGCTGTGTTGCTGCATTGTAGAACGTTGAGTCGTAATCAGGATCATGATATAGACAAAACTGCATACTAAGAAAAAAAGAGCCGAATCCTGCGATATGCCGTGGTCAGGTGCGTGGTACATCACGTGCGACCATCACCGCTTCTCCTCATCCGCAACGATCTCCAATGCACCTCTTTCTCTCCATCTCGCCATCGCTGAATCTCTCCTAGCACAAGATTCTTAACTAGCAATCTACTCCAGACTCTGCTATTATTTCCTGGCTTCTATTAACTCCGCGAGAGAAAGACAACGGCAGTTCACCATTCCGCGACAATGAAGCTCTTATCAGCTACCGCTGCCTTGTTCGGCCTTCTCGCCCCCGTTTCCGCTGCTGGATCCCTCGCAGCTCGTGCTCCCGCATTTTTTGACATCTCCCAGACGCCGATCAAGACTACTGCTGGTGCTCCTGTGAATGGAAACAACCCCTTGACTTACTGCGCCGACCCGTCGAGCTACAGCTTGGATATCAAATCGGTCGACTTGACGCCGAACCCCCCTCTTCCGTATGTTATCGATACTCCTAAACGATACGAATAACTGTCCATAATCTAATGCTTATGTCTGTCTAGTGGTCAAACCCTTGTCATCGAGGCTGCGGGTACCTTGCACGAAAAGATCGAGAAGGGTGCTACCGTGCTCTTGGAGGTCAAGTATGGCCTGATCACCCTTATCAGACAAACCGCCGATCTCTGCGAGCAAATTGAAAACGTCGACCTCCACTGCCCGTTGGAGAAGGGTGACATGACTCTGAAGACACAGGTCGATTTGCCCAAGCAGATCCCGCCGGTATGTGGCTATAAAACACGAATATTTACAATAGCGCAAGCTAATTCGTCTAATTAGGGTAAATACTCTGTTCACGCCGATGTCTACAACAACGACGGGAAACAGGTTACCTGCCTCGAAGCTCAGAACATTGAATTCAAGTTCGGACGCTAAATTTATACCCCCTCCCCTTCATGGTCATGTCGAATACGGATCATTGTTGTCGCCTGCCTTGGTTAACGATGCGCTGAGATTGGTGTTATATTTGCACTCCTGATGCTTTTTGCTTTTCCCAGCGATATTGTCTGTCTTTTACGAGATCCCATAATGTGCCAATAACCCTACGCTCTTCCGTTTGCAGTACGGAGTAGACGCTACTAGACCCCTCATGGTGTTATGACTTCTGGGCGTTTCTGGAATTTGCTAAGGTCTGTCACAATTAACTGCATGTTAGCTAGCTCTGCACGTTGCAACAGCGTAATAACATTGCATATATCATTATCGTATAAATGACCGATGGATAGTCGCCTCGTTCATATATGCAGGTTTTTCATTTGCAGGACGAGTTTGGGTATCTCTTCTCTTCTGCTTTAAGCCCCTTCCCCACTATATCGATTCGTGATAATGCGTTATCGTATTTGCTCCCCAAGCACCCGATAGCATAGATAGACCAACAACTGAAAGAAGCAACCAGGAAGCATAAAAGCACCGTAATTTACTCTCCAAATAGCCGTCGCACCCGCTTCAACACACTATCCTTTTCTGGGTCGTATGGATGGTCTTTACTCGGGATCTCGAGCACGGCGGGGAATGGTTCGGCGAATGAGTCGACACTTGCCCTGATGCGTTCCGCAATCTATGACATCCACTTTATCAGTATGCGACAAACTGGGAGGTAGACGGACGAGACGCACATGTTGGTTGATCAGAACGATGGCAATGTCTTGTCTCTCCTTCGTGAAGTCGTTAAACGCTTTCTCGATTGTGGATGTCTCGGTCTTGGAGTCGACGACTAGGAAGTTTCGTTGGGCCTCTGGCCCATCTGTGACATGCTATTTAGAGACAGGACTATGTTAGTGTACAATGCTTTGATATCGGATCGTTCCTTGTCCTTTTGTACTTACCCCAATGCCCGCAAGGAGAAGACCCGTTACGGAGCTGATAACGGGGACACATTGTCAGTAAAGAATCAGTCCTCAATATCGCAGGTTGCATTACTCTTCATCACCGATAACCGCAAGGAATTGTCGACCCTGGTATTCCAGTCAGTCTTCTGGTTTCAGTGATATGGATGTTGGACGCACCTGAGCCGTCATTATGGGAGAAGTGAAGGGAAGAGCGTCGCGGGAAATATTTCAAGTAATCAGTATTCGTTTCACAAAAGCCTCCTCAGACCTAGCAGCTATAAAACAAAGTAACGAGGAAATAAAAGTATTCCAACTGCTGTCCTCGACTGGACGTCGTCATTAACTAGCTGTCGGAGACTTGATTATGTAAGCCGATCTCCGGGCCGCCGCTTTTCTGTGTTTACACCATCGCTACGGAAGAGCTGTCTGGATCTTTTCCCTTAATTGTTCTTAGGCCAGACTCTTCTCACAACTTGGACTCTGTGATCTCCTGAGCCCGCCAAACAAGCGCAGATTAAGTTGGTTTTCTCAGCTGCCAGCTCAATATCCTCTCCTGCTTCCTCCTTTTCGCATCGCATCGCATTCATCATGCCCCGGCTTGTACGCCGCCAACCGTTGGGGGAGCGCATCATGTCTTATTTGAATCCGCTGGACTTTCTCTTGTGGCTTTCGGGAGAAATTGATGCGAATGACTGGGATCAGTTTGAGAAGGACTGGGCTCTGCCTGTTGGGATAGCGTTGAACGTGGTGTTTGCGATTGCGAGAGCGAATAGCCGACCAAGTGGCAGCGAAGCCGTGGATGACGTCTTCGGTGATGATGGCGGAGTTCCCTGGCTGAGTTGGTTTGTACGTCTTCCGAAGAACCTAGTGTCGTTTGGAGAATTGGTTTGGATTGTTGGGAGAAGCTCGCATGGCTAACAGAAGTTTGTTGCTTAGGCGTCCTTCGTTGTTCACCTGCTGGCCGGTTTCTCCAGCTTTAATGCATTCTATACCTTCTATCGCAGACGCCACTACCGCATGTTCGAAGCGTCGATCGACCAAGCCCCGGCAACCCCTTCTGCTCAACGAGTGCGTGTGGATTCGACCCCCATGGCAGCCTCCCCGTTGCGGTACTTTGCGAATGCGATTTCGGGGTCAGCCGAGTCGAGGGCGCATCCCGATGCGCAGCGAGATGTCTGGGAGCTTGCAGTCTGGGATCCATTGCCGATTTGCGTTCGGATGTTTGGCATGTTCAGCCCGGGCCATGTTCTGGTTTATTGGTTCTTCTTGCCTACTCAGATGTCTGATCCTCGACCCAGCGTCACTATCGTCACTACGTTGTTCTTGACGGCTCTGCTATCGGTGCAAATGTCTTTCCTGTCTTTATCGTTTACTCGACAAGCAAAGGACTCTGCGTTGGTACACAAGGAAGTCCTTCGAGAGTATGACAACAAATACGTACACCCCCGTACGCAGCCTTTGATGAGAGACGTTGGCACCCAGTTCTCTGAAGAGGAAGAAAAATCCAATCGGGTTGATACATTTACCCCGACATTCGTCATTCAGCGCGGTTTCAAGACCAGTCCCCATCCAAACTACGTTAGCCATGTCGACCCCGAAGGAGTCACTCCCAGACGTCAACCTTTCACAACCCCGACAACTACATCTTATAAGACACCCAGCCACTTGCGTGATGCCTCGCCTGCCGTACGTCCCTCTGTCACTTCTATGCGACAACCGCAGTTCAGGCCTGCCGCGACCAGCACCGGCGATGGAGGTAGTCTCGGTATTTATTCTCATGCCAACTCGCCTCTTCGGAAAGCCACATCGACAAATCCTGAACGCCGCATCCAGAAAAGCGGAGACTTCTACTACAAGGAACGTGGGACTCCGTTGAAGAGATCGTCGAGTCCTTTGAAAAGGAGCATTGTACCTGGTGATGCCAGTTCAGCAGGTCAATACAGTTCTCGTCGTGATACTGGACGATTTTAGAAGGTAATGGGTGCAATTTCTTGAGGTAGTATATATGGATCATTGGGGAGTTCCTGGGGAGCATGGTCTTTTAGTATTATCATAGCATTGGGCGTGGCGTGGCGTTTCGGGGCTTTTTGATTCTATAATCCTGTCTTTACTATTGTTTCTGTTCTTGAGGGCAACCACTTGGTTTGTTGGAACCAGTTCTATATAACATATTTTCTGTATAAACAGAAGGCATCATTGCAAACGCAACTATCTTTGCAACTCCCACCTAAGATCTTGTTGGAAATTGGTACCCCAGGGGTAGGGCTTGTGTCTGAATCTCGCTTAGTAATATCATTCAAACAGGAAATCGTCATGAAACAACCACCTATTGCATATAACCCTTCAAGATGAAAGAACAGTGCATTATCTATCAAACCATGTCATACCCCTTGCCAGCCAGTCAATGGACATGTCTATGGGAAAGGATAAGAAGTGCCTCGGCCATAATGTCTCCCGGCTTGTCATTTGACTCTTACTAAATGTCACCGACTAGAAGCAGAATGATATGCATATGACCTGATACAATGACCGAATATCGTAATGTCGACATACCGACTACAGCATACGAAGCGTTGGCTTGCATTCCCGGCGTCCCCGACCTTGTGCACCCGGTACATTCCTGAGCATGGCCAGTTTAAGTGGCATAACATTCCAACGCCCCTCATTACATGTGCACTTAATTACCAATGAGCACGAGCAAAGCAGCGCACGGCTGCAATGTAATTCTGTGTTTTCCCACCACTCCTTTCCTTAACCCGTTCCCCATATGGTACTTCCAACGACGTAACCATTCTACAGCCACTTCAAACCAGGCAATTCAGCACCATCCCCAACCTCCTGTTCGGGCGGTATGGGCTGGCCCAGAGTCTTATTCTCTCCTGAGGGTCTGAACTATCGATAGTCACAGTTACTCTTTCCAAAATAATTGACACTATGGAGGATTTTCAACTACCCAACGGACATCTTCTCAACTTGAACCCGCGGCCTCGTAATAACAGCAAATCAAATCAACAACCTCCCATTACTATTGATTCAAGACTGCCGCAGATTCAAGAGCGAGTGCCTTCGAACGGGACTGAAGGAAAGACTTCTACGCGGCTGGATCCTAACAAGATGCCGCAGACCAGTCCATCCGGGCTAGCCACGAAGCTGCCGTTGCCCAAGGGCTTCATGGATAAGGGCAAATGCAGAGGCAAATGGAAGGACAAACAGCCATATGTAGAAGATGAGGAGGAGAAGGATGAGAGGCCAAAGTCCAAGCCATGCCACAAGTCAGATATGACGCCTACGATATCTGAAAACACCCTGGAAAAGTCGACAGAGAAGAATCATGATCACCATTGGAGCAAGATCCGCGGCAAGCTCGATAAGGACTCGCCGTTGCTACAGAAGAGCAAAGAGAAGCAGAAGGAATACTACCAAGGGGCTTACCAGAAGATCAAATCATTTGCGAACGGCCCACGAAACGAAACGCCTAATAAAAAAAAGTATGGTGAAGTCAACATGAGAGACACCAAGCTTCCTACCCCAGGAACAACAGGTATTCCTAGTCCTAGCAATCGGGCTCGGAGCGCCTCTGGGGGTATCACTCGTGCACCGGCTATCCGTCAGCCTCCGAAGCAGAAGAAACAGCAACATCAACAACAGCAACAGCAACAAAAAGATGAGCATCCGGCTCCTCTCCAGATTAAGAAATCTCCTCCCCGACAGCCATCTGAGATCGCCGATAACAATACCGATTCATCCGCCTATTCACAAATCTCTACCTCATCAGTCTCAGGCCGTGCTAGCTCGAATACTGAGTGGGAGGATAAGTTCGTGGTCAATATGCCATCGGCTACAGAACCAAACCCACCATTCCTGACAGCTCAGCAAATTGTTGAATTCCAGAAGAGCATGGAGAAGGTGCGACGAGAGGGAGGAGATATGGTTCATCCCGATACTTGCCCCAGCCCGCGTACTACGACACCCGAAGGCAAGACCGATTCGTCAAAGAAGACATCTGAACGTGACGATTTTAACTCAGAAAACAAAAAGCAAGACAAGACAAACGCCAATAGCACCGGCCCTCTACAGCCTGGAAGGTACTATTCGCCCGAAGAAATCGGAAAGAAACGCTGTAGTACAATATGGGAGGAGGCTCCTTCAAAAGCAAAGCAAAAAAGCCCCGACA
Organism: Bertia moriformis; assembly: GCA_025802115.2. Lineage (NCBI taxonomy): Eukaryota > Fungi > Ascomycota > Sordariomycetes > Coronophorales > Bertiaceae > Bertia > Bertia moriformis. Next base: position 20,755 of record JAOYNC020083257.1, read on the forward strand.
CTACTCCGGATGGTTCCTTCTTGGGATGCAAAGAGATGGGTCCAGGGGAGAAGAACCCAGATGAGATCTTGTTCTTCTCGACAACGACTGAGCGCCCAAAAGTCGTCGACATTTCATCACCAATCTCAAGGAAGCCAAGAGCAAAGACGAAACCGACTGGTCGTCGTGTGCCTGGAGATATGGATGACAATATCATGGCGTACAGGGAATGGAGGTCTCTCTCCGATAACTTGATGAATGGTCAGCGTTCGAAGCAGGCTCCCAAGACCATGTGTCAAGAGCCCGTGTGCCAGATGCAGGGGAAAGGCCAGGCGCCAAAAACCTCTGGGAAGGAGAATTCGCGGAACTCACTCACAGCAGATAGCAAGAACAACCCAAAAGAGGACGATATTTTCTTGAACACGGCAACTGTCTCGCGCGCTCCGATCACGGCTAGTGGTAAGACAAGATATAAGAGATCATCCTCCTCGCAGCTGCCACAGTCAAACCCTCGAACCACTGGCGACTCGGCGCGAACATCTCAGGAACCTATATCAAGGTCACCACCGTCTAGGCTACGGCGAGGAACACCAAAACTACGCGAAAAGAACGATGACAACCAAAATACTCCCTCCAAGTCCCCGTCAAATATCACAAACATTTCTATTAACAAAACTCGCGGAAAAATCGAGCGGAACTCTGACTCTCCACGAGGAATCCGTGGGATCATGCGCTTTCCGGGGATGGGGAAGCCATCCACAGAGCAAAGCACGAGCACGAATAAACGCCAGTCGTCGATGCCGGTTCCAATGAGCAAAGGAAGCAGCGGGGAAAAGAGAAGTATTTCCGGCCCGTCTCTGGTCAATTCTGAGCCGTCTCGTAGGAGCGTGTCTCCAGTCTCATCGATTATTCCAGAAGAAAACGACAAAGGCCCGAGCACGAGAATTGTGGACGCCAAACCCGATGGGGAGTTCAAACAAACAGCGCAAGATGCTGTTGAGAACTGTGACAACGAAGACGCAGCATACCCCTTGACACTAGCCCTTCTCTTCGACATCCTAATCCTCTCCATCGCATATATCCAACGCTTTTCCAGCGAGCTCTTTGGCAACGAATACCCACAGGTGATCTTGCAAAGCGTCGTGAAGATGCTCGAGCACTGTGCCCATGTCAGCAGACACGTCTCCCTCGCCTTCTCCACGTACAGATCCACGGGATCCTGGCCAAGATCGGGCAATGGGGATCTTTGTGATTTCCTCACAGATATAGTGCAGGCCGCTGTTTATCTTATTTCGCTGGGGTTCATGATGATTATCATCGGTCGGGCTGCTGGATATGTGGTTATAGTTGGGAGCTGGGTGGTATGGATGGCGAAACCTTTTGGGTGGGCGCTTGGGTTGGTGGCTAGAGCGCTTGTACCGTGATTCGGCAACATGAGACGAGGAAGGCTTATGAAACTTGGTGAACCTTGTTGGTTGGTTATCTGCTTATGTGTTGCTTTCTATAGTCGTCTTCTTAAGATTGTATTATCAGTTGATTATAGTTAGGTTGCATAGCATTAACAGATCCCTCTTGTCGTATAGTCCCGTTTGAGTAACAAAGAATTAGGATTAAGAAAGCTTCTCTCGAAAGTTTGCACAATGCCCCGTACTAAAGAACCTCATGCATTTAAAAACAGCCCTTGGAGGGTTTTCGTCATAAGTAAACTGTTGCATTCTGCGGCATTTCCACCTCCCCACTAGAAAATGTGCAATGTCCAATCTCAACCTCAATTTCTCCCGGAAAGAGTTTCAACTCCCCACTTCAATGGGAGATACTCTGCTCCTAGCTTCTCTGCATCGTCATTTTCATCATTAACGTCATCTTCTTTTTGCACGTACGAAGAATGACATGCAGCAGCAATAGCTAGACTACAACTTCCGGCAACTGGCATTCCCGATTTGAACCGTCGACAACCAATGCCAATAAGACAGGCCAGCATAAAGGCACCCACCGGCACACTGCTGATGATCCCAACGGGTGAGTAGGCACATGTAGCTGAATCCAAAGCAGGATCTCTCATGATTGACGCCGCGAGCCCGGATAATAACGACGTAAAGACTCTGCGATATCAGCCAGTGGAGGAGACCGGAGCACGAAATGAGCGGAAGAGCGTAGCGGTATGGAAGAGATAGAAAGTAAGTACTTCGTTGGTGACCGCGGAGGAAGGTCGAGACGCGTAGACCTTTCCGGTGCACAGAGTAACTGTTCCACTCAGCGACCAGGGCCATGCTGGTCCATACGCTGTTTGCTATAAAGTATAGAATTGAGAAAATGAGTTGAGGGACATTCGCAATCAGTATGTTTGGGACTACTGTCCCCGGCCAGTCATCGCCTTTGATGAAGGTTGTGGGCTTGATTGCTGCCAAACCAGCGAACCAGCTGCCATCCGAATTTTCATCTTTCCATCTACGGCATGCCCATAATCCAGAAGGCCGAGACAAACGGCTATCGAATTTAAGTACCTATCAATTTGACTAATGAGTATAAGCCGTAATATGGAAGGGTTCTATCCACGGAAGAAATACATACGATAAAAGACAGGCGACCCATCGTTGAGCTGATAAAGATGACCACCACTGGTTTGGCTTCTCGTCATATCAGAGTTGGTTGTCTCTGGACCACGGTACCGATGCAGATTTTCTTGAGAGCAAGCACTTGCCCTTTGTAACTTCATCAGGTCGCTTTATAAACGAAGCCACTGCATCCCCGGTCGTCAAAAGAGGAGCACACTTGAGATAAGATGCAGTCACACCAATCACAATCACCTGACAAAGTTGGCGATAATAACTATCAGTGCCAAAGGAAAGCTAAACTCGAGCGTACACGTCTGAGGCGGCATTTCAGCCAAGCAGTAGTCAATCTTGTATCCATCCAGCACCACATCACCGGAATGGGATTGCATTTCGGACATCCTCGAGGAACAACGATTCTTCTCGATAAAAGTTGATGGGTAAGGGACACACATCCATGCATAGGGCAAATTTTGGTCAGAAGTATCCATCACCTGTTCGGCAGTCAACCGTTGCAAATAACCACTAGTTACGTTCACGCTGTCCGTGATCAATATTAAACTGCCGTATTTTGTCTAGTAATACGTGGTGTATGCAGAAATGCAGTCGTTCGGTTGCAATTTCTTCAGGTTACCATTTACCGACTCCTGCACCAGTCTGGAGACTGGATCCGGAACGAAGTTGGGGGAGAGACCTTGAGTACTTCCGATGGAAGAGAAGGTAGAATTTCCCGCATATACTTCATATGAGTTTCCAGAGATTGTTGAGTAAACTGTTGAGTTGTAGCTTTTCCACCGTCAGTTTCCTATCAACACGCGGGAGATGAGAATGCAAACCCTACAATAAATGCAACGGGAGGGATGAAAAAACAAGACAGCTCCAAAGCAAGAGTTTCAATTTGGATATACTTCGGAGGTTCCGTATGCTGGGAACTCCGATATCAAGCCAGCGGTTGCTTCGATGGGCATGGTCCAAATCCTCTCTGGTAGGCGCACAAAGACATTGCTGTAATCAGCGTCAGCAGGTTTTGTACGCCCTTCACAGAACGCATCTTATCAAAGTACCATTGTAAAAATTACTTGCAGCCAGCATAAGTGTGCTTAGGATATTGATCACCAAATGAACACCTGTGCCCATCCGCTTCGCCTTGTCGCAGTCTCCGGTGTACAGAACCGATTCGTCGTGGGCCGAATTCGCCCATGAAAAGAACCCCACGTTGACACAGAGAACCACAAAACATAATGTCGAATTCATATAGAGACTGGCTTTCCAATTTCCCAGGCTGCCTCTGAATCTACGCGCTAGAGGCTAAGGCTAGATTAGATTGGCATCCTTGTCATGGTCTGCCAGCTGATCATGATTCCGCCGCAGGGAGATGAGCTCGAAGATGTTCACTTTTCTGGGGGGCATATTCCGGTTTGTAGAGTAGTAGCGTCTATCGGGGGAGTAGGGCCCTAATGGACGTATGCAGTAGTATTTATGAGTAAAGCGGAAGCCTCAGAAAAGGCTGTGAGGAGCTTTCCCCTCCACACAGATCACTCGTTGAGATTTCTCAGGACGGAAACACGGTTATAATAATAGCAAAACACCCAATGGAGCCACCATTAGAGACATACTTCTAAGCCTGGTCTAGTTCGTTTCGGTTATTATCCACATAGACGCGGTGTTCACAAGGCTGACAGCCTGATTGATCCATGCAAGGTAGCAATAGAAGACAGCCCACACTTCAAAAACCCATTGAACCAGTTGAGAGCTGTGATGAGAAGCTCTTTCCTATAGAAATTCACTTCAACGGTTAATAGCTTTTGCAGAGAGTCGATGGTTGAAGGTGCTGAAGATATGGAGGATTTGCAAGGACGCACATGAAAATACGGAAAAGAGAATGCACGATTGAATGCGGCCCCAACACTTTCAAGAATCAATAAAGATAAATAAAAGCTTATGTTCTTTAGTTGTTTTCTATAAGTATCTTATTCAAAGGTATCTGTAATACAGATTTCCATCGCCCCTGCTGTCCACCACATCACACCTTACCAGTAGTCTTTCCGAAATAGACAATATACATAACCAAGAAACAAAAGATGCATCGAAGAAAATACATCGAACCATCCAAACAGAGACTCCATATCCCGTGTTGAAGAGGATCACACTTTTTGAAGCACCATGCACATTTGCAGCCCAACTCCGTCGAATCCATAGTGTTGAATAAACCAGCCCTTTTCGCAATCCGTTTCCGTCTATCGGAAGAGAAGAAAAAGAATAATTATGTTGAATGTAATCGTTAAAGAAAAATAATGCGGGGGTATATGTTGTTGAAGTCAAATCGCTCGCTAAGAAGAAATCGTTGAGAGGTCTTCAGTCATGTCACCATAAACACGTTGCAATGCCTGGAAATCCGCGTAATGTCGTTGAGATAGATGTTGAATTAGCATAGCATTAGTGGTTGAAGGTAGGAATTTCCCGGTCAAAGGCATTCATATCGAGTACCGAATGCTGTCCGAGGGTCGGAGTTCCGCAAGTCATTTACTTGGCTGCGGCAGCCTCAGCCGATGCTCCGTTCTGTTGAGATACTGGTGCATCCCCGGAGACTACAACGTCAAGATCCTTGACATTCAAGCCATCAAACAACTTATAGATATCATAAGTGTTGTGGAAATCGTTGTTGACTGTTCCAAGTTAGCATCTATACGGCATTTAGAAATGCCAGGGAGCACATACCAATGTTAACGAGAGACCAGTTGTCCACGAGGTTCTGGATCAACTTCCTACTTGGGCTGGCGGCGTCGTGACATTTGGCCCAGTCCTCGCCTAGACGATAGGCCTCGTCCTTCCAGGCCAAGAAACTGACCGTTTCCACAATCGTGGGTTGGATGACCTCGCGTCCAGCAAAGATACCCCATGTCAGCGCATTCGGGCTGTCAAGAGTGTTCGTTCTTAGCTCGCCGGTCTTCGAAACGGCGTGGTAGGTCAGGTCCGCGTTCTTCTCGATGCGCGAAATCAGCTCATCAACTACGTCGTTGGGCACCAACAGCTCAAGGTATGCTTTCTGGTAGACGTAGCCGTTCTTTGGGCCCCATCCGTGCACTGGGTGAGAGGACTTGGCACCATTGACAGCAGGCTGCGAGTTGATTGTAAGGAAGCCTCTACTGTTGAGGTTGATCAGGTTTTCCATGATGGCATCGGCCTCCCCTGAGATGGCGGTGTCACTCCATGGCAGTCGTGCCAGCTGGCCCTTCAAATAGCGAACGAAAATGGTCGTAATGTCTTGCACAGACTTGGGTTCGCCCCACAACTTGATGTTCTGCTCGTTCGTGCCCTTCAGGCCTACACCATAGGCATCAAGCTCACCAAATGCAGGTGATCTGGAGTCGGTCCAACGGCCGTTCGGGTACTCGTCCCAAGTCTGGGTACGCGCAATGTAGGACGAGTTCCTGTTCCGCCAAAAGATAGGGCGAACATCCTCTCCGCGCCGCTTGAGACCAAGCGACGGTCGCCATGGGAGAGGTTTGGGGAGCGGTGTCTCTTCCGATGGGACGAGATTCAATTCTTCAAGGACCAGTTGTGTCGCTTGTTGGAGGTTCATCGTGTAGCTATTTCATTCCTGTTAGTTTTCCCCTTCTTTATTTCTTCGTATGGACATGCGATGGCAAGACTCACAAATGAAGATGCTTGATGAACCCAGAATCGAGAAGTCGCCGGCACATGTTAGCAATCAGACTCTTTCCGATATCCCTTACGGCGGCATCATCATTCTTCACGGGCTCAAGGGCGTCAAGCCAGTCTTGAGGAATACGAGCCTTTGTCCAGTTCGCACGTCGGAGGAATGCCGCGTACGTTTGGATGGGCATTATACCCGGGAGAATTGGAACGGTGATGCCCTTGGCCCGGCACTTTTTAACCCAGCTGATGAAGATGTCCGTGTCGTAGAACATTTGTGTAATCACAAATGAACTTCCTGCATCAATCTTCTCCTTCAAGTGATCGATCAAGACATCAACATCCGGGTTGTCGTCCGCACCTTCCGGATAACCTCCTACGCCAATATCGAAGTGATTGCCATATTTGTCCCGGATGTACTTGACAAGATCTTTCGCATAGCGAAATCCTCCGTCAACTACTTCCCACTGCTCCTTGTCACGAGGTGGGTCACCGCGCAGAGCCAAGATGTTGGTACACCCAGCCTTGTAGGCAGCATGAAGAGCAGCATCCACTTTCTCACGCGGCATATCTGTGCAGGTAAGGTGCATACATGTCTCCAGTCCATACACCGATTGAGCAACATTCACCATTTCGCAGGTCAAGTCGGACAGTCGACCACCGGCGCCCCAGGTGATATCTATGAACTCGGGACCAAGAGAGTGCATGCGATCCATTCTGTCGTAGAGGTTCTGCACACCTTGGGCCGTCTTCGGAGGGAAGAATTCGAACGAGATGCCCGTCTTCCCGTTGGCCTCATTCTGGGCGAGCTTTTCCTTGACGTGCATTTCCAATGACTAACTATTTCCCGCGTAAGTCAGCGATTGAAGCAAATTAAAACATCAATTCGAGCGTATATATCTCAAAGCTTACCAAAATAACTTGCTGGGAAAAAAAAATCCAGGATAGCCTGAGCTTTGGCAATTCTCCGGTCCGAGCCGTGCTAAGAACGTGCTGACAAGAATCTCCGCACTGCACAGGCGAGAAATAGAACGATATAACAAACAATAAGGATAGCCCACGAAGAAAAACGGGGTCTGGGCACAATAAAGAGGAATTGAGCAAGTGAGATGAGCGAAGGAGACGGAAAGAATGTCCTCGAGCGGAGAGCGGAGGGGTTGTTCACGTGACTGGTCTCGGCCTCCGATGCAGTGTTACATAGCAGCAGGTTTTCCAGCGAATTCAGGCATTTAGCAGAAATTCAGAATGCTTATGATCTAATTCGCGTAGCTGGAACCCTTACTTGAATATAGAGAGAATGCGCATATACATACCGTGCTGATGGCGAAGAGCGTCGCAAAGCCCCTCATTTCTTTGCGATACCGGATGGGGAAATCCAGAAAAAATCTCACGAAACTGCCTCTTGATCTTCAATTCACCATTGTCACCTCTGTACCCCCACAACCACCTTGATTGCTATACTCCTAATTCGCCCTTGGCCTTTTTCTTGAGAAACGACCGGAAGCTCCCCGTCTACGAAAAGACAAAGCTCACACCATGTCGGCCGCAACCATCCCTCCCCCCGCCGCGGACCAGGACTACAAGGCGACGCTGCTCCCGCTCCTGATGTCCAACAATGTCCTTTCCTTCGGATCCTACGTGCTGAAGTCCGGCCGCGAATCTCCCTACTTCTTCACCTCGTCGCTCCTGCATACGGCCCCGTTGCTCCGCGCGACCTCCGCCGCCTACGCCAGCGTCCTGGCTGCCGAACCCTTCGTTAGCACCGCTACTGACGGCACCAAGACCCCGAACTTTGATATCGTCTTCGGCCCTGCCTACAAGGGTGTTCCGATTTGCGCTGCCGTGGTGAACGAGTTGGCCGTACGGGACTCGCTGGCCCCCTCGCCCAAGGGAACCTGGGATAACGTCAGCTATTCTTTCAACCGCAAAGAGGCCAAGGCGCATGGCGAGGGAGGAAACATTGTCGGTGCTCCGTTGAAGGGCAAGCGGGTGGTTATCGTCGACGATGTCATCACCGCGGGTACTGCGCTGCGCGAGGCCGTGGGTATCATTGAGAAGGAGGGCGGTATTGTGTCGGGCGTTGTCATCCTGCTGGATCGGGAGGAGAGAGTCAGTGATGCTGAGTCCAAGAGCGCCGTTGGTGTTGCCCAGAGGGACCTGGGTGAAAACATCCCCATCCGCGCGGTCATTGGTCTCCACGACTTGATTGAGAAATTGGGTGATCAGATTGGAGAGGGCGAGGTTCAGCGGTTGAAGGACTACCGGGCTCGTTATGGAGCGGAGTAAACTCCGTTACTACTCTCTACGTGTCTCTGAGGATGATCAAGAAAATGATACCAACGAATCGCATACTTTCATATTGTCATGTTCAAAAGACAAAGTAGTTTTCGAGATAGTGATAGGTCCTATCTCCCAAGCTTTTGCATGCACATGGTACTTTGTCTAGATGTACCTCGTGTGGGTTCGTAGACAAGTGGGCTTGGATGGATGCTGATCAGAGTGCTTTCAAAGTTGTGCTGAAACGCTGTATGCCCCGATCCAAAGATCCGGACTGGATATAAGCAATCCACTTCATTCCGGTTTCTTTATATACCATTCGAAATGCAATTGAAATATATTTTGAAAAGACCTGTAAAATATACCAACTGCTAACATTGGGGAAGCCCATTTTTGCTTTAGATTAGGATCTTAGTATGCATAGGAACGGAGTAGATTTACATATTTCTGTACTTGTGAACTCTGCATGCAGTGCTATATTTCATGCCAGTTGAAATGATAGCCCGGGATGGTCCGTTGACAAGTTGGCTATCTAATGTCAAGTATCATATCAGTCATCTGTTCCTTTGAATGCCATGCCGTGTACGGAACATCAATTGACACAGCACATCCGACTGCCATGTGCGAATGCATGAGCTGCTGAACTGTGATGCATATCTCACAAAGTTAAGTCCGGTGGCGCAGTCTTTCGGATATGGAAAGTTAGAAGAGTAGTAATTGTTTGACTTTCCCAGTCGTTGACATGGCCATATCGGTATTGACTATGTCGAGCTTTACTCCGAAAATATACTTCGTAAGTACCCTTCTGAGTTTAGCTTCTTCTTGATGCTCTGTTTTTAGAATCCCTCCATACATGATTGGCCAGGTTCAAAACGCCGAGTTTTTCCAGTGGTTTCAAGTGGGTCTGATAGGAAAAACTGGTCTCACTTCCAGAGTGCCACGATGGTGCCAGAAGTACTAAAACGGCTATAGCTCGGCCGGAACAAGCCGCCAGCGAAAGCATTTTCCTGGTTTGGTAGATTGGCAGAGTCCGGGTGTGAAGGTATAATGGTCAAAGAAAGTTATTTGCGAGCTGGTTACATTACAGTAGGGTGGTAAATAACACCGACTAAGACACAGCAAGATAAGGTGTTCGTCCCCAAGTGATCATCCAGATCATCAAGTGATCACGAAGGGCTGGCTGTCAAAGTCCCTTTAGGAACCGATTTGCCGGTTAAGTGGAGTGCGCTAAAGCCACACGGCGCTGTTGCCGAATCGAGAGCCGCGCTAGTCGGGCGCTAACCGAGGATTGTCTCGGCGAAATCGGTCCCTGGCGCCTGGATCGTCGCCAAGTTAGGCTTAGCGTTGGTGTCAAGCCCACTTGGCGTGGTTTATTTTTTACTTTCTGTATTTAGTATTACCTTGTAATTTACGCAGATTGATATCTCTACATAGTACTCTGTACTCAGTACGGAGTATAAAGCTTAGTGTATTGATCTTTAGAAAATAGACTGGATTGAAATTGCAGTCGTGCCGTGTACAAGCCGGAAAACACTATTCAATTCAATGCATAGGCAAAAATCGATGTGGCTACCGTATAAGCAAGGGATCCATTTGTTGCCAAATCGAAATTTCCAGGCAATGGGCGATCAAGTACGGACTCGAATGACTTATAAAGCTGGATGGTATCCCCGGATCGTCGGGGATCGCCATAATAAATATCATCATCGAGTGATTTCGCTCCATGGTCTCCTACTCATTTGATCTCTTTTGCTCCAACCGGATGATGTCTCTCGAGGAATACGGAAATTTCAAATGCGGTTATACAAAACTCAAGGGAGCGCACACTGCAAATGCAATAGTACAGCAAAAAAAAAAATTATGCGGCGTAGAAGCACGTTCATCTGAAGCAAAGAGTACAGCACCCGGGAAAGCACCGAGTGCCTTACAGCCACCTACAGCCTCATTGAAGAAATTATTTACTGATAATAGAGCCCCTTCCGAAGCACTTTAAAACGGCTAATTCTAGTTCCCCCCAAATTATCCCGGCAAGGAGCCAGATTTTGGTTGTGTAATTATACCCGTTCTTGGACCCTTGCCCAGTGTTACCGCTAATTGAGTTCCCGAGAACCCGATTGGTTTACCATCTGTAGTTCCATCAGTTCGCGTTCTGTAGGGCTCGGCTTGTTGACCTAGACAGGTTATCTCCCGCATGTTCGTCCATGCATTCCATAGCCTTTCTATATCCGAGAGTCGGATCGGTGCACAGCTTTTCTCTCTCTCTCTCTTTTTTTCTCTCCCCCTAAAACGTGGAACTATCGTTTTGTGGCGAGATAGTACTTTTATCGATTGTCTCTGAACTGTATTATATTGGACCGGAGATTTAATATCTCGCTTAGATAGGGATGCAAGACAAATGGCAAAACTAATCAATCCGGCAAGTGGGTTGGCCGACGCTGACTCGCCGGGTTTCATAGTTAGCCCTGCCAAGTACGATGCGATAAGAATAACCCCTACGGAAGCAGCACCACACAGATGCCGGATAGCAAGACAATGACAACTGCAGCAGCAGCATGCTAATTTGGGCTTATTGTCATTTGCGTTGCCTGACATAAAAGCACGTTAGGGAGACTTGAAGACATCAGTGTCAGTTGTGCTTTCAAACATTCCAGCATGTTGCTAGATTTGATACACCACCATCATATCTCAGTTCATCTTCCACCGCTCTTCAATTCTGATAAACAATACATTGTCCGAACTTTGGATACATCCAATGTCGGTAACGCCGTGTAAAATACCAAACAAACTGGGTCCACCGGACCCATATGTACCGTAAATAGCGTACCAGATCGAATATCACGTATTTTTTTTTTTTTTCTCTCCCTCGGCTGTCTTGCTTCGATATGGATTAATTTGCCCTTCCCCCAGCATTAAGTTTGGATCCTGTCTTGGAATAGAAATGGATAGAATAAAAAGAACCAAATCAGGTCATCATGAGCCGTTAGTGTCCAACGAGATGGACTATCTCCACAATGCTCCGAAGGGTTCCTCATATCCCTACGGACCAAAGCTTTTGCTAGAAGCAGAACCAGAGCAAGAAAAGAGGCTCAGCAAAGACGAGCTAAGGTCAATCAGTCCCTCGCTGCCTGGTCCCCGGAAGTTATCATTCACCGCTCTTAATCGTCCGTCTTCCTTTTTCTCTTCTATGTGTCTCTTCCTGCAAGTGATCGATCTTCTTAGGCTTGCATCTCTTCTGTTGAAACTTTTTTCCCTCTTTATTTATTTCTCCATCTTACTATCTATCGTTTCTGTCTCTATATTTCAACAGCTCGTTTTCTTTTCGTTCGTTTTTTATTTAACTTTCGAACTCGTGTTGAGCTTCTTCAGAATCGCCACAACCGGAGTGCGGGATCCTGGGATATATTATAATCACGCCTCACTCGACCTCTCACTACTGTCTCTTCCACTCGCTTCTCTTACATTTCTTACCACTGCCTTCGATTACGACACATGACTGACGCATAGAACGATAAACACGGTACAACCGAGCTGCCGCCAACATGAGGTGGGGGTCTCCAAGTGGGTTTCTTGCGTTGTTCACAACAGCAGTAGTGGGCTGGCCCTACGATGAGTCCTTCCTCCAATACAACCTTAACCAGAACAAGACAGCGACCAACCCTGCAGATTACTGGATTGACTGGCCAGATCACACATATTTTCCCTCGCCGGATAACTGGCGGTCCCCTGTATATACCCTCTTCCTGGACCGGTTCGTCAACGGCGACCCTGAGAATGATAACATCAATGGTACTCTCTTCGAGCACGACTTGAAGTCAAATCAAATGCGTCATGGTGGTGATGTCGCTGGATTGGTTGATACGTTGGATTACCTACAAGGAATGGGTATCAAGGTGAGCTTTCATCTTCTTTTCGCTTGTTATAGCGAAACAAAGCTAACACGAACAGACCATTTACCTTGCAGGAACGGTTTTGATGAACCAGCCATGGGGCTCGGATGGTTATTCGGCTTTGGATACTACTCTGTTGGATCAGCACTTTGGCAACATTGACACATGGAGAAAGGCAATCACCGAGATTCACAATCGTGGTATGTACGTCATTTTTGACAATACCATCGCAACGTAAGTTGATCTTTCTCTGTCGGTTAGCATAGCGAGGACCCATCAATACTGACTAGATATATAGTATGGGTGACCTGATTGGCTTCCAGGGCCACTTGAACGAGACAACGCCGTTCTCAGTCAAGGAGCACGAAGTTCTCTGGAAGTCTGACCGTCGTTATGCTGACTTCGATATCGGAAACACCTACAACCAAACTTGCGATTATCCTCGATTCTGGTTCGAGGACGGTTACCCAGTCGAGTCGTCTGTGACGGATCAACTGAAAGGCTGTTATGACAGTGACTTTGACCAATACGGTGACCGCGAGGCCTTTGGTGTCTTCCCTGACTGGCAACGTCAGCTGGCAAAATTCGCATCCGTTCAGGACCGTCTCCGTGAATGGAACCCCAGCGTTAGAGAGCGACTGATCCGACACTCCTGCATGATTATCCGCGCCTTCGATATCGACGGTTTCCGTTACGACAAAGCCACACAGGCCACCGTGGATGCCTTGGGCGACATGTCCAGCGCTTACAGAGAGTGTGCCCGGGAAGTTGGTAAAGAAAACTTCTTTATCGCTGGTGAAATCACAGGCGGAAACACCTTTGGTTCCATCTATCTCGGCCGTGGCAGGCAGCCCAACCAGTATCCCGAGAGTGCTGAAATGGCTGTTACCATGAACAATATGTCGGCCCAGCAATACTTCTTGCGAGAGCATGGCCACGAGGCTATCGATGCGGCAGCTTTCCACTATTCAGTGTATCGTTCCCTTACTCGGTTCCTGGGGATGGACGGTAACCTGGCTGCGGGTTATGATACGCCGGTTGACTGGACCGATGCCTGGAACCTGATGCTTGTGTCTAACGACATGATCAACGCAAACACAGGTAAATTCGACCCCAGGCATATGTATGGCGCAACAAACCAGGATGTTTTCCGTTGGCCCGCCATCCAATACGGTATCGAGCGACAACTCTTGGCTTTATTCATCACGACCCTGCATCTCCCCGGTATTCCGCTGCTTTTGTGGGGAGAAGAACAAGCGTTCTATATCTTGGATGCGACAGCTTCTAATTATATCTATGGACGTCAGTCGATGTCTCCCGCCACCGCATGGAAAACGCATGGTTGCTTCAGTCTCAAGTCGTCTCAGTACTATCAATGGCCCCTCGAAGCAGCGTTAGAAGGTTGCCACGACGAAACAGTCACATACGATCACCGGGATCCCTCGCACCCTGTGCGAAACGTCATCAAGCACATGTACCAAATGCGCCAGCAATATCCTGTGCTGAACGATGGATGGCTTGTTCAGAAGCTATCTAACCGGACACGAGACATTTACCTGCCCGGTTCCAACGGCACCGCGACGGAGACAGGCATGTGGTCCATTCTCCGAGACGTGTACGGGGAGCACCAGGATCTGGGATCCGATGCGGACAACCAGCCAGTTTGGCTAGTGTATCAAAACGACAACCACACCCTGGAGTACCAGTTCGACTGCAGCGACAATGACACGGCATTAATCTCTCCTTTCCCCAGCGGGACCACGGTGAAGAACTTGTTTTACCCACATGACGAAAAGGTTCTGAAGGATGGCCCGAAAAAGCTTGGTTTAAACGGCTCCACAGAGACCAACGGATGTTTAGACAGCTTGACATTGAGTGCGTATGAATTTAGGGCCTACGTCCCCAAAACTCAGTTCTCTTCGCCTCGTCCCATGATCACCAAGTTTGAGCCTGGTCATGACGCGCCCCTACTATCTACAGTGCTCCCCAACACCTATGAAGATGTCGATGTCAAAATCTATTTCTCCACCGAAATGGACTGCGATTCTGTCACCAAGTCGATTTCGTTCAATTCATCCACCGAGGCCGATAAGACTGCTTCTTTCGATACTAACAGTGTCAATTGCAGTTCAATCGCTGCTGACAAGACTTCCTGGCCTGGTCAGATTCCAAGTGCATGGTATTGGTCGGCAACAGTAAAGGGTGTCTACAATGGCGTCCACCGTTTGACAGTGAAAAACGCAACTACCACCGATGGAGCTTTCACGGATGCCGTCGACCACTTCCTCATCCGCATTGGACAGCGTGATAATCCGATGTTGTTTCCTTCGGCCAACTATTCCAGCAGTTTGCTTCACCGGATGGACAACGGAACCTTGTTCATCCAACATCACGCGGCTGGGGCCGACAAGTACCGCTATTCGACAAACTGGGGTAGCACATTTTCGAAGTGGATTCCGTACACCGGTGGAAACGACACTATCGAAGAATTGGAATGGTCAGGAACCAAGAAGCAAAGGTGGCAAGGCAAGCATATCCGTGTCGAGTACTGGAATAAATGGACCGGTAGCAGCGACTATGCTCAAGAGGGTGACACCGATTGGGACGGCAAAGGCGAGCGACGATTCCCCCACCTTTTCTTCAACGGTCCCTACAATCAGTACGGATACGATGCTGGCTTGCACAACGTGGCTGAACAGGATAAGGACGGGCTGTGGAAGTACCGATTTGTGTCCGAGTGGCCTGCTCAAGGTCAATTCAACATCTGGGGCATAAATCCGGATGGCAAACCTGACGAAAGCTACGTGTACGGAGATGCTGATGGTGATGCGATTCTGGATCGTCTGCCGCCATCCTCACTCAGTGCAACTCTTGTCAATGTCACGGACCATCCTCCCTCTCCTTACCTGGCGTGGAGATTCCACGTTAATGACGCTACCATGAAGTTCGAGCTTATCCCTGTGGGATCGAAGTATGCCCAGATGGCCATGTACTTCCTATTTTGGCTGATGCCAATCGTGACAGCGGCCGCATGTGTGTACGTGTTTATGAAATCGTTCTACCAGATCAAGTTCAACCAGATTGGTGTCAGCGAAAAAAGAGGACTCCTTCCTCTTGCCCTCCGCCGGAAGTTGAAGAGGCGCAATCCTGAAGAGGGCGAAGCGATGAATCCCTTAATGCGTCTCGCCAACAAGTCCGGTTTCCTCCAGAGCACATCCGCATTTGGTGTGGCGGGCAAGGACCGCCGAAAAATGGCCCTCATTGCCACCATGGAGTACGACATTGAAGACTGGGCTATCAAGATCAAGATCGGTGGTCTCGGTGTGATGGCTCAGTTGATGGGAAAACACCTTGGCCACCAGGATCTCATCTGGGTTGTTCCTTGTGTTGGAGGTGTCGATTATCCCGAAGATCGTCCAGCCGAATCCATGTTCGTCACCGTTCTGGGCAATCCATACGAAGTCAAAGTCCAGTACCACACGTTGAATAACATCACTTACGTCCTTTTGGACGCCCCTGTGTTCCGCCAGCAAACCAAGGCTGAGCCCTACCCGGCCCGCATGGACGACTTGGACAGTGCCATTTACTACTCCGCGTGGAATCAGTGTATTGCGCATGCGATTAAGCGATTCCCCATTGATCTGTACCACATCAACGACTACCACGGCTCCGTTGCTCCGCTTTACCTTCTTCCTCAAACAGTTCCTGTGTGTCTTTCTCTCCACAATGCTGAGTTCCAGGGTCTGTGGCCTATGCGTACCCAGAAGGAGAAAGACGAAGTCTGCTCTGTCTTCAACCTCGATATGGACACCGTGAGTCGCTACGTTCAGTTCGGTGAGGTTTTCAACCTGCTTCATGCGGGTGCAAGCTACCTCCGTGTTCACCAGCAAGGATTCGGTGCAGTCGGTGTGTCTAAAAAGTACGGGAAACGGTCTTATGCTCGTTACCCCATCTTCTGGGGGTTGAAGAAGGTTGGCAACTTGCCTAACCCCGACCCCTCGGATACTGGAGAATGGAACAAGGAGCTGCCCAAGGAAAGCGACATTCATGTTGACCCCGATTATGAACTGAACAGGGGCGAATTCAAGCGCCAAGCGCAGGAATGGGCCGGTCTCGAGCAAAATCCTGACGCGGATCTTCTGGTGTTCGTTGGACGATGGTCGATGCAAAAAGGTGTCGACCTCATCGCTGATGTGATGCCTGCCGTTCTTGAAGCTCACCCCAATGTCCAGTTGATCTGTGTTGGTCCAGTCATCGATTTGTACGGAAAGTTCGCGGCATTAAAGCTTGAACATATGATGAAGATCTACCCCGGACGTGTCTTCTCTCGACCCCAGTTCACCGCGCTCCCACCCTTCATTTTCTCTGGTGCTGAATTCGCTCTGATTCCTTCTCGTGATGAGCCGTTCGGTCTTGTTGCCGTCGAGTTCGGTCGTAAAGGTGCTCTTGGTATCGGTGCCCGTGTTGGTGGTCTCGGTCAAATGCCTGGCTGGTGGTATAACGTCGAATCCACGACTACTGCCCATCTTCTGCACCAGTTCAAGGTCGCCATCGACAGTGCCCTTAACTCGAAGCTTGAAGTCCGCGCAATGATGCGTGCACGATCTGCCAAGCAACGGTTCCCCGTCGCCCAATGGGTTGAGGACTTGGAAATCTTGCAGGCGACCTCTATTCGCGTTCACAACAAGGAACTGGTCAAGTCTCACGGACAGCCTTATACTCCATCAGGTTATAGCACGCCAACCGCGGGCACTGGTTTATTAGCCTCGCCTATCTCTTCTCCTGGAGCGATGACTCCGACCGGATTGCAGACACCACCCATTGTGCACTCGAGGGAAAGCAGCTACAGCAATACCAACCGTCTCAGCACCCTTGGCCCGCAGCAACGGAACACAATTGTTTACAGCACTGACCCAACCCCCAGTCCCAGCGCCAATGAAAAACCCAAATCCGGGCTCAGTCGACAGCTTTCACTTGGTGTCCGCTCTGGCCCTGGTCATTCTCATCGCCAGAGATTGAGAAAGAGCAACGTTCCAGTAGTCGAGGAGAATTCGACCCATGTCATTACCGATGCGGAAGAGGAAAGCGACGACGACAATATCCCCAGCTACTACGGAGAAGATGAATACACACTCACTCCTGAACAAGCAGAAGAAGGTCGTCGGATGGAACTTCAACAGCAGCAACAGGCCGCTACTCACGTTGGATTATCGCCATTCCATGCCGCCATTCCTGCGCAAAACCGACATTTCAGCCAAGGTTCGACTGCAACAAGACAATCTGTCGCCTCAACGGCGCCTGGAGCATTCGATGACAATCTTTTGGCCCCTATCAGACCTTTTGCTGAGCCTGGGAACCGTCTTAGCAGCTCCTCTGTGCTTTCCGTTGACTCAGTTGTTGGTGACAAGAAGGACTTCAAGCTGCAAAAAGTCGATCCGTTTTTTACTGACAGCTCTGGTGAATACTACCGAGTGTTCGAGAGCCGACTCCAGGATCTCAATGGCTCTAACTCTGAGACTCAGCTCTGCATTGAGGAGTTCTTGGTGAAGAGTGAGAAGAAGTGGTTCGACAAGTTTAGAGATGCAAGACTGGGACGCAATCATTCTCCGGCTCCTTCTATTTTCCGGGGTAAGCGTGCTGTTTCACCAGCTGGTTCAATCTCCAACGACGATTCGGCCTCGCGCGTTAGTGGTGGCGAGGAGAACAAGGAAGCCGATGAATTCTTGCTTGGAAAGGACTACGTCCCTCCGACTGGTCTCAGGAAATGGATGCAGCTTCGCATTGGCGATTGGCCCGTCTACTCGCTTTTCCTTGGTTTGGGACAGATAATCGCGGCGAACTCGTACCAGATAACGCTACTTACTGGTGAAATCGGTCAAACGGCCGAGAAGCTCTATGGTATCGCGACTGTTTACCTGGTCACTTCGATCATCTGGTGGTTCATGTTCCGATACTTCAAGTCCGTGGTTACACTATCACTTCCTTGGTTCTTCTACGGTCTGGCCTTCATTCTGATCGGTGTGGCTCACTGGGAGGGCAATGAGTTTAATCGCGGTTGGATTCAAAACGTCGCCAGTGGTGTATATGCCGCTGCATCATCCAGTGGTTCCATCTTCTTCGCTCTCAACTTTGGTGATGAAAGCGGTGCTCCTGTAAAGGAATGGGTATTCCGTGCTTGTGTCATTCAGGGTACTCAGCAGGCCTATATCATTGGCCTGTGGTATTGGGGATCAACCCTTACCAAGGCGACTGCCGATGGGATCGTAAATCCTCAAGGAAATATCACAAACACCTGGAAGATGACGTACGTTCTACTCTTTCCCATTTCCCAAATAGCTCACTAATGAAAGTTTTTTAGTGCCATCTGTTTACCGATTGCTGTCTTCCTCTGGGTAGTTGGATTGCTTATCTTCTACGGCCTGCCAAACTACTACCGCCAAGCACCAGGAAAGGTCCCGTCATTCTACAGATCTGTCTTCAGACGCAAGATCATCCTCTGGAACTTTGCCGTCGTCATCATCCAAAATTGGTTCCTCAGTGCACCATACGGCCGTAACTGGAGCTGTAAGCCCCTTCTTCCCAACAAAGCATATAAAAAAAAAACAAAAACTAATAAGCTACAGTTCTTTGGAGCTCCCAACACGTGCACGCCTGGCAAATCGGCATCCTTTGCGTAGTCTTCTTCGGCGCTGTCTGGGCCATCTTCCTCTTCCTCCTCGGCTACCTCTCCAAATCTCACTCCTGGATCCTCCCCGTTTTCGCCTGCGGTCTCGGAGCCCCTCGCTGGGCTCAGATCTGGTGGGGTGTCTCCGGCGCCGGTCTCTACCTCCCCTGGGCCGGCAGCTACACAGCCGGAGCACTCGTCTCGCGCAGTCTGTGGCTGTGGCTCGGTGTTCTGGATACACTGCAGGGAGTAGGCTTCGGTATGATTCTGCTGCAGACACTGACGCGGATGCACATCTGCTTTGCACTTATTGTCTCGCAAGTGCTGGGTTCAATTGCGACGATTTGCGCGAGGGCCTTTGCGCCGAATAGTATCGGACCTGGGCCGATTTCACCGGATATCACGGCTGGTGCTAGTTCTCTGGCGAATGGGTGGTTCTGGATTGCTCTTATCTTCCAGTTGTTGATTTGGTAGGCCCTCCTTCTTTCGTGATAGACTCCTCCTTTATGCATGTGCTAACGATTTTTGCAGCGCTGGATTCCTCCTCTTCTTCCGCAAGGAGCAACTCTCGAAACCATAAGCACGCTTTGTTGCGTGCTTGTTCTCGACTATATTTACGACTTTACTTATGTATAGCACATCATTTATTGGTGTTAATTACCGCCGTTTGATACCCTCTCATCCACGGCTTATGCATTGATCTGCGATTTTGATAGACTTTTTTGTTTTTGTTATTCTATTATCTGTTCTTGGAAAGGCTATTTATTGTTGCATCTGTGAAGATGAATTTGGTGATATGTATAATATTGTTTGTTCTGTATCTGGGTTGTGAAAAGATAGGGAGGTATTTATTCGCATATATTTCATGTCTATGTTTAATCTTCTGCTGCTTATTTATGAACCAATGTATACGGATGCAGAGAAGCAACTCGTACATAATTCATCAAGGCCCTATAACATGTCTGACCATGAACTGCGAGATAAAGAAGTCGTACATCGTATATCATCATTATATTCAAATCTAGAATGCATAACTACCCGGTATACTAAGGAAGATCCCAAAACAAACCCCAATGCAAAGAAACAGATCCCTGAGAACCAGAGCACTTTTCGAAACAAATCAAGCAAAGCAAAGCAATTCGTATAAACGGTCATATCAGAGTATCCGGACCCTGAAGATGGGGCCCAAGTCATAAAGTCAAGTGAAACAACTTTACCACTCCAGCGGCTCGTTCTTGACGTCACCACGGTTGGTCTTGGGCGTGGGTGCGGCCTCGACCATGGTGGCGCCACGAGGACCGCGCTTGAGGTAGGCGCTGCCGTCCAACCAGGGGGTTTCGAGGGTGCGTTTGGTCTCGAATGTACTGATCTTGTCCTCCAGCTGCAGAGTGAGACCGATGTCATCAAGACCGTTGATAAGGCAGTGCTTGCGGAAACCGTCGACTTCGAAGTCGGCGAGCTTGTTGCCCTGTGCATCCTTGATTTGCTGGTTGGGGAGGTCGATTTCGAGTTCGCGACCGGCACGTGCTTCGTCGGCGATCTTGGTGAGAAGGGCCTCGTCGGAGACGACGACGGGGAGCATGCCGTTCTTGAAGGTGTTGTTGAAGAAGATATCGGCGAAGGAGGGAGCGATGATGCACTTGATGCCAAAGTCGAGGAGGGCCCAGGGGGCGTGCTCACGGGAGCTACCACAACCAAAGTTGGGGCCCGTGACGACCAGGATGTTGGAGCTGCGGTAGATACCCTGGTTCAGGATGAAATCTGGATTTTCGGTGTTGTCGGGATGGTAGCGCAGTTCGTAGAAGGCAGCGCTGCCAAGACCGGTGCGCTTGATGGTCTTGAGAAATTGCTTGGGGATGATGGCATCGGTGTCGACGTTGGCACGGTCGAGGGGCGCGGCAATGCCCTTCAGGATGTTGAACTTGGGGAGACCGGAGCTGGTCGAGGCACCATTGGCGGAGGTGTTGGTGTGGGGCTCGTTGTCGGCGGGGAGATCCATGATGCGGTCAAACTCCTCCTCCGATTCGGGCTCCTCGTGGGTCTGCTCGACGTCCACCTTGGGCTGAGCCTTGCCCAGGACTGGGCTGGCGATGACGTGTTCGCGGACGTCAGCCAGCTTCCCGACAATGGCGGCGGTAGCAGCCATGGCGGGAGACATTAGGTGGGTACGGCCACCAGCGCCTTGACGGCCTTCGAAGTTGCGGTTGGAGGTACTGGCACAGCGCTCCTGAGGCGACAGAATGTCAGGGTTCATACCCAAGCACATGGAGCAACCAGCCTCTCTCCACTCGAAACCAGCATCGGTGAAAATCTTGTCAAGACCCTCAGTTTCAGCCTGCTGCTTGACCAGACCGGAACCAGGGACAATCATGGCGCGCTTAATGTTGGAGGCGATCTTCTTGCCGTTCACCACCTTGGCAGCGGCACGCAGATCCTCAATACGGGCGTTGGTGCAAGAACCAATGAAAACCTTGTCCACCTGGACATCCTTGAGGGGCGTACCGGCCTCGAGACCCATATACTCGAGAGCACGCTTGCAAGACATCTTGCGGTTCTCGTCCTCAAAGTCATCGGGGCCTGGAACAACGCCATTGATGGGAGCAACGTCCTGTGGAGAAGTACCCCACGAGATGGTAGGGATGATGTCCTTGCCATCGAGCAGGACGGTCTTGTCATACACGGCACCATCATCCGACTTCAGGCTGGACCAGTAGTTGACCGCCTTATTCCACTGGGCACTGCCGTACTTGGGAGCCAGGGGACGGCCCTTGAGGTACTCAAAGGTAATCTCATCGGGTGCGATCATGCCAGCACGCGCACCAGCCTCGATGGACATGTTACACATGGACATCCGGGCTTCCATGCTCAGACCACGGATAACAGAACCGCAGAACTCAATGACGGCACCAGTACCACCGGCAGTACCAATAACACCGATAATGTGAAGAACGACATCCTTACTGGTGACACCGGCAGGCAGCTCACCATCGACCTGGATGCGCATGTTCTTGCTTCTGCGGGAGATGAGGGTCTGGGTAGCGAGGACGTGCTCGACCTCAGAGGTACCGATACCGAACGCAAGGGAACCAAAGGCACCATGTGTGGAAGTGTGACTGTCACCGCAGACAACGGTGGTTCCGGGGAGGGTGAATCCTTGCTCAGGACCGATGATGTGGACGATACCCTGACGCTTGTCACCCATTCCAAAGTATGTGAGGTTGAAATCCTTCACGTTGTCTTCGAGGGTCGAACATTGAATCCGCGAGTCGTTTTCTTCGATGAAGGCGTCAACGTTCTTGAAGTTCTTGCGGGAGGAAGTAGGGATGTTGTGGTCAACGGTGACCAGAGTGCAGTCCGGCCGGCGGACCTTTCTGCTGGCATTCTTGAGGCCTTCGAAGGCTTGAGGAGAGGTGACTTCATGAACAAGGTGTCTGTCGATATACAGCAGAATTGTGCCATCATCCTGCTCGTTGACGATGTGCGCGTCAACCACCTTATCGTAGAGAGTCTTGGGCTTCTTATCGGCGGCGGGCATGATGAATATACAAGAAGAACAGGCTAACAAGAAGAATCAAGACCAATGGCAAAATACGAAGATAGTAAGGATTGGAGGAAAAGAGGGAGGAGATGAATGTCCTTTACTACTGCCTGCCACCGCGATGTCGCTCGAGGGGCTGCTCCGATCTCGGCTGGTCAGCATTCTTTTGCCACTGCTTCATTGGTAGATCTGATGGGTCCACTACCCCGACACCGGTACCACTCCCCTCTTTGGGCTTAGCTGAGGCGCTTATCCGCGGTAATCCTTCTTCAGATTCTGCCGCCGACTACGGAGACTAATTGAAGCTTGCTGATTGGTGGCGCTACTACATCTTACCCTAAAACAGAACCTGGGGATGATTATCAAATATCATCTCTAGTGACTGTAGTGTGGAAAACAAAAATTCTCATCGTAGTGTACCAATGAGAATCTATTGGTCATTTTCTGAGCGCATTCCAATGGTTGGACTGCCCGTCTTTTTCAATGAATCATCGCTCGATACATGATGATAACTGTTAATGCACCCCAAAACGGTCAAATTCCCAAAAGACCCGCGGAGCATAACCCCGAGGCAAAACCGATAAGTAACTTGAGCCGCAAGATATCTTTCATAGCGGCCTAAGTCGCGCCATGTCGCCTATTTAGTTTTGTCCAAATTATGCACAATGTCAACATCCAACTTGCGATTAGCTATGCCTTTAGGATCTAACCCTCGTTGACAACCATGCTGCAGAACGCATTGACCAAATGAGAAAGCCAAGCTGAGGTTTCCTGTTCCTTTACATTTGGTGGCCAGTCCCTCCGTGCTTCTCCAAAGACAATGTTGCCTCTTGGCATTTCACCGTAGCACCTGCTTCCCGCAGGCTTTCAATTCCTTTAAGTATGCCTCATAAACATCATGTACACTAATATAATTTTTCTCAAGTTCCAGCTGAATTTCCAGGAGAGCAAACGTACTTTACGATACACATGAAGGGGTAAGCCAGCACAATTGCTGAATGATTGGCGGTTTGGGACCTGTCCTGCATAGGAGACATCTTCAAGAAATAACCCAACTAGTTGAATCTCACTCAGCATGGCAATAGGGTGTTCTCATTGTTCGGATGAGTTGATGAAACTGCTCATGGTGGGAAAATATAGGTAATATGGGGTTTGGTCAAACATTTGACCAGAACGACTCTGATTAAAGTTGAGAAAATACCAAGGGCTAAACTTTGGAGACTTCATTATCCCATCGATTCAAATCTATCCAGTTTGCTTTTCAAACACTCGGTTGTCCTCACCTTGCAAGAAACAGTCGTGATTTTTTGTCTTTGTATGCTACACAGCTTAGCTGCGGGCATTTCCCTCCGAATGTCAAGATGGTGCGTTGGCACTGTGTGTCCGGGCATATAAAACGTTGTTGGTCGTGTACATCCCCTCAGACGTATTACTGATATGAAGACATACCGGGTTCTAACGCACCACAAACTAGACCGTGCTTCTTGTTACAGGATTGAGTCTCCAAATTATGGGTATGAGCTTGCCGCTTGTGTTTCGATTTGGATCCTTCCATATCCAAGCAATCTGGAATTATTAGGCTGGCAAGTTTTATTGCCCCATTCCGACGTGCATAAACCCAGGAGTAAATTCCAACGCAGAATTAATCGCGTGTTATTTTGTTTGATCGCCGGGATAAAAGGTGTCATGCATATAAAAGTAGCCCCGAAACAAAGTACCACTAGATTCCGTCAGAAAAGCTTCTCATCCAAGCTAAGTTATAGAAGTTGTTGTCGCAGTTATTTTCTGCAGGAAACATTCTGTTCATGTTCTCTTCATCTGGTTAATGAACAGGGACTATATACTAGGTGGCATGAGGATCGCTGAGCCGGAGAATGTTTCGTCTGGATTCACAGTATCTGGGAATCTCTGCGGGGAAGGCATTTTGGCCAGGAGAATTATGTAGAATCAGGACGGTAGTGAGGAGAGGGAAGAAGGAAGAGTCTGGGCTTTACTAGGGTAGGGTGGAAAATAGTTACTATATGCCACCAATAGAGAATATTCACTCACCCCACCTGTATGCTTGATAAGAAACAGTGAACAAATTTTCGGGTGTTCAAATGAACGATATTTTGCATGTCTAGGACAATAATAATACTACCGGGGCACTGACCTTGACAGTACAAAAGTCTTAATCTATATGCGATTGACACCATCGTGATCCGCAATGATGTGCGTCTCCGACGCTGTCGCAACCACATCCCAGCATTGAACCTTTCAACTCTAGCAAATCACCGGCATAATGCATTGCATGGTGTATGATCCCCTCGCTATGGCGTGCAGTGCATCCAGGTGTGTATAATTATGTCGATGTTGCTGTACGACTTTGGCCGTGTCGTTGACTTTGCAATATCCATTATCGCAATCAAAGCAGTATGGCAGCAGTTGACGGCTTTACTATCCCCATCCAGCCCTTTTCCAATGGACATGGGCAGGATTACAACCCCCCGATTAACCTCGGCCCTAAGGAGAAAGTAACCGTCGAGGTCAAAAGCACACCCACCTCCGAGCCTATACCCACACCTGAATCAAAACCAGCCCCGGTTTCGAAGCCAGCATTCCAGCTGGAAGAGCACCCTATTGATGAAGTCAAGCCAATTAAAGTGGGTGTCATTGGTGCGGGGTTGGCAGGTGTCACTGCTGGTGCGCTGTTACCAGCCAAGGTACCAGGTTTGGATTTGCGCATTTACGACAAGAATGCGGATGTGGTACGTTCATTTGCTACTGTGGATTGTCCGTAGCAGTGACTGATTATGACAGGGCGGAACTTGGTTTGAAAATACATATCCCGGGGTTCGATGTGATGTCCCCGCGCATGTGTATCAGTCTGGATTTGCGCCGAATACACAATGGACTGAGGAGTTTGCGCAAGGCCATGAGATCCGAGACTATTGGAAGGGCGTTGCGCAGAAATACAACGTCTACCAGTATCTGCGACTGCAGCAACAGGTAGAAAGCGCTGAATGGGTTCCTGAGAAGGCGAAGTGGAAAGTCATTTTGCAAGATTTAACCAATTCCAAGGTGAGACCTCTATAATTCTCTCCCAGCCGGTGTAGTACTTATAGTGGCAGACCTACGTTGAAGAGCTTGACATTGTAATCAATGCCATCGGCCACTTCAACGCCTGGAAATTCCCCGACTACCCCGGAATCAACGAATACAAAGGAACCCTCTTCCACTCGTCTAACTGGGACCACAACGTCGACTTAAAAGACAAGCGAGTCGCCTTGATTGGCAATGGCGCATCAGGCCTCCAAGTCCTCCCATCTATCCAACCAATTGCTGCGCATGTCGACCACTACGCCCGCAACCGCACCTGGATCGCAGACTCCTTTGGCGTAGTCGGTGTCCGCCGATTAGAGCCAAACATCTTCCCAGAAGAGCAACGGGAGTCCTTCAAGGACCCGCAAACTTACCTAGAATATCGCCGCGGAGTCGAAAAGGGCTACTTCCAGCGCTTCGGGGCTATCTTCAAAGACTCTCCAGAAAACCAACAACAACGCGACCAATGGAGCGATCTCATGCTTAAACGGGTCTCCGATAAACCTGACCTATCCGACAAAATCATCCCGGACTTCCCACCAAGCTGCCGTCGTCCAACCCCGGGCCCGGGATACCTCGAAGCCCTAACCAAAGAGAACGTCTCATACATCCAGACCCCAATTGAACGATTCACAGAAACAGGCATCGTAACCAAAGACGGTGAATCCCGCGACGTAGATGTGGTCATCTGCTCCACCGGCGCAAACAGAGACCACGCACCTCCCTTCCCCATCACCGCCAACGGCTACAACCTCCAAACAGACTGGCAACACTCTGGCCACTGGGGCTTTCCCTACACATACCTGGGCGTGGCAACGCCACACTTCCCGAACCTCCTCTGGCTCGGAGGCCCCTATTCCAGCGGACACAGCGGGACCGTCCCTAACGCAGTCGAGAACCAAGTCACCTATATCGCAAAGGTGCTCCGCAAGGTACGCGGGCAGGGGATCCGCACCATCGTGCCCTCCAAAGCCGCAGCGGACGACTTTGTGCAGTACTGCGATGCATTCTACCCGCGCACCGTGTGGTCTGCGAACTGTTCATCTTGGTATAACGGTGGACGACCCGGGGGGCGGATTCACGGGTTATTCCCCGGTAGTGCAACGCTTTCGAATATCGTGCGACGGGACCCGAGATGGGAAGACTTTGAGTATACGTACGACAATGAGAGCGGGAATCGATTTGCGTGGTTTGGAAATGGGTGGTCGAAGCGGGAGGTGGAGGCGAAGGAAGGCGAGGAGGTGGAGTTGACGCCGCATTTACGGTTGCCGGAGGAGATTGATTTGAGGGTGCATTTGGAGGGGTGGTGGGATGTTTGATTAGTTTACTTATATGCTAAATATGGACTCAATGGCTTCATTTCTCGTGGGAAAAGCAGATACTGAAGAAATAATGATGTATAGAAAGACAATTATCGGCTACTTCACGTGAAGAAGTGATTTTTCTTTTTTCCCGGTCAACAGGAGCTAGACATTTACAATGGATCGTATTTCTGGTATAATTTTATTCAATCATAGTAAAGATCAATCTTTCGTGATCTCACGCCATCACATCCCTGTGGCACGTGTAGATATGGTAAAGTACCGTGCGGAATATATAACCCGCAAGCACATCTCCAACCATAAAAGCAGCAGCCAAAAACAACCAGGAACAGGAACAGGAACGGGAACAAATAAACCACCAAAATGAAATCCCTGATCCTCAACGCCTTCGCAATGCAAAGCCCCTCCCACCTAAATCCGGGCCTAACCCGCTACCCCAAAGACCGCGGCCGCTCCTACAAAGACCTCTCGCACTGGATCGAGCTCGCCAAAAAGCTCGAAGCCGCCAAATTCCACGCTATCTTCTTTGCCGACGTCCTCGGCCCCTACGACGTCTACAAGGGCCCGCAGAACACAGACCCCATTGTTCCTGCGGGCGCGCAGTTCCCGATCAACGACCCGCTGTATGCGGTGCCGGCGATGGCGGCTGCAACGAGCAGTATTAGTTTTGGGATCACGGCGTCGACGACGTATGAGAATCCGTATATGCTTGCGCGGAAATTCAGCACGGTTGATCATTTGAGTGGGGGACGGGTTGGGTGGAATATTGTTACGAGTTATTTGGACTCTGCGGCGAGGAATTTCGGGCTGAATACGCAGATCGAGCATGATGAGCGGTATCGCATTGCGGATGAATACTTGCATGTTGCGTATAAGCTCTGGGAGGGTTCGTGGAGGGATGAGCCCTACCTCCCTGACCCCGCGGAGGGATATGCGGACCCTAAAGCCGTGAGACAGATAAATCACAAGGGGAAGTATTTTAACATCCCCGGCCCGCATTTGTGTGAGCCGAGTCCCCAGCGGACACCATTCATATTGCAGGCCGGTACTTCGACGGCCGGGAAAGCCTTCGCAGCCACCCACGCGGAAGCTATTTTCCTACACGCACAGACACCAGAGCTCGTCCGGCCATCAGTCGACAGCATCCGCTCGCAAGCTGCGGCAGCTGGCCGCAAACCCGAAGACATCAAGATCATCGCAGGCATACTCGTCATCGTCGCCGAAACTGACGAGGCCGCGCGCGCCAAGTTCGAGCACCTCGCCTCCTATGGCGACCGTGAAGGCGCCTTGGGCCTCTTCGGCGGGTGGTCCGGCTATGATCTGTCGACATACACCGACGACCAGGACTTCCGCTTCGTCGAGGCCCCCGCCGTCCGATCCATGGTGAACCACTGGGCTAGCACAGTGCCAGGCTCCAACGGGAAGAAATGGGATAAGCGGGCTATCGCTGAGTACCTTGTGCTGGGCGGGAACGGGGCGAAGATTATCGGGAGCACGAAGACTGTTGCTGATGAGTTGGCGCGGTGGGTTGAGGTGGGTGATGTAGATGGGTTTAATTTTAGTTATGCGAGTGTGCCGGAGACATTTGAAGATATAATTGAGTTTTTGGTGCCGGAGTTGAGGAGGAGGGGGCTGTTTTGGGATGATTATAAGGTGCCGGGTGGTACATTTAGAGAGAATGTTTATGGGGAAGAGGGGAGGAAGAGACTTCCAAGGGAACATCCTGGGTCGAAGTATGTATGGAGGAAAGATGAGGAAGTTCCTGCATATGCATTGAAGAATTAACCTCTATATATACGTATTTTATGAAATGATGCTCAGCAGGGGGAAAAAAAAAAAAGAATCTATACGCTCGTTATCATTATTTACATGCAATTTTAAACAGAAAACATAAACAAATCAATCCAAGTTGACAACCACCCGCTTACCCCCTACACTCCCACTACGCAACAACTCCAACGCAGCATTAATACCCCCAAGACCACCTTGCGCTTGCACAATATCAGGCAAGTTCAACAACTTGCTCTGCATCAACCCCTCCAACCAGCAAACCATCTGCTCCCCGACGGCCGGTGACGAGTGAAACAACTTCACGGGAATGTTATGGTACTTGATGTTCTCCAACTGCTCCTTGGGCAGACCCGCGTAGCCGAGCAAGTGCGCGCGCTCCGAGTTCGCAAGCGTGCGTTGCAGGAGTGTAGCGGTCTCCCGGCCGACAATGTCGATGGCGTAGCGGAGCTTGTTGTTAGTAATGCCCTGGATAATTTGCACGGCACGCTCGGGGTCCTGTCGGTCGACGAGGAGGTCTGCGCCGAGTTCGAGGAGTTTGGCGCCG
>JAOYNC020083333.1:0-50007 GCA_025802115.2 Bertia moriformis
CTGACTGACTGACTGACTGACTGACTGACTGACTGACTGACTGACTGACTGACTGACTGACTGACTGACTGACTGACTGACCGGACCCGAGACGGCTACCCTCTTTGCCAACTGGTCTCCCCAGCAAGAAATCCGCTTGATCGTGCCAGCGTGGCTTATCTTGGGTGCCACCTCTCAGGTCCGCACGCACGCACGCACGCACGGGCGAGTGTTGGATGAGTTGGCGAGTGAGGGGGTGGGGCATGAGCCACATCGGCTGGCTATCCATCAGGCCATCGTGCATGTCGTTTGGGTATGTGTTTGTGCTGCGGCTGCGCTCTAACCGGGAGAGATGAGGGAGCAGGGGGGAGGGGGAACCGGGCGCCGCACGTCGAGATGCTCTGCGCGTCATGCGGCGTCTCGGTGGGGTCACATGTCGGTTCTCTCGGTGCGTCAGGGGGGAACGAGAAGCAGGATTGGCATCTGTTGACTGGCCGGGTCGAATGTTCCGGACTGCATATCGACACGGCGCGTCCTCGGTGTGGGGAACAGGCCAGCACCTGTTGCAGCCCTGCCCCGGCAGTCTATGAGCGAGACGACTCGGATCTGCTGATAGTTGCAACGCCTGGCCAAGGCGGAGTAGTGGTTATCAAGTGTAGGACATGTTAACAAAGATAAGACTCGGCAGGACTCGGCAGGGTGCTGCGGCAGGGCTCGGCAGGGCTCGGCAGGACTCGGCATAATTTGTGGGCAGGGATCGGCTCGCTGGCCCACGTGCAAACCAAGTCAGCCCATCATCCGCTTGTCCGCTTGCCGAGGCTGAATGGTATCACTGATGGCCGGTTTTTGTTTCGGAGGAACCGAGGTTTGGGCGTCGGGTCCGTGCAGCTAGCCATCTTGGCTCCAACACAAACACGCCATGTCGGCCAGACAGACTGCTACCTCAGTATCTCGAATGAGTAAAAAAAAGAAAAAAAAATCGAACACGAGAGAAAACCACTAGCCATGCATCAGCCCACCGACGAGGACCAACCAAAGATAGAACCCGTGATTGCATCGCATTGCCACGGCTGGCCGACCGACCCCTTGGCCTCGCCCCGTCCCTCCCTCCGCTCCGTAATCCGGCGCGAGGCTTGAATTTTCTTTTTATTTCCTTTCCCCACCCAGCTTCCCGCCCGTCCGCGCCCGCCCACTCTTCCCCACGCAATCTCCTTTTCCCCCGAACTGCTCTTTGTCCGTCGCGCTTCCCCTCCGCCAGGCCCTTGCATGATGTATGGCCGACCGGTCGGTTCCTCTGGCAGCGACGGAAGAGCGAGCGACTGGGGGGGGGGGGGTGTTCCAGACCTCGGACTTTTTCGTTCGGCTCTCATCTCTTTTTTATTTCTTTTTCTCTGTCCCCGATCCCGCGCTCGGCCGTGCCCGTGCGAGCGAGATGACGGAAGGCTTCTAGAAGAAACCGGGGTGCCGCCCGGCCCAATGAGGACAACAGGATAGGCAGAGCAACCTGGCGCGGCGTCGTCACGTCACGTCCAACAAAAGTCGACGCTTTGGAAACCAGGCCAGCTCCCAAATTGGGCCCGGATTAGCCGGGGTCGGAAGGGCGCCCACATTAAGTGGTGGCCCTGTCCCCCACCAGGGCCAGCTCGACATGGGTCCGGATTAATTGGCCTCCTCCACGGCCACAAGTCACCCCACCTCGCGGCGGTCCAATCTCTGGGCGGGCCAGTGCTCGCCATCCCACGTCGCCCCGCCACTCCGCCGCCCCGCCGCTCCGCCTCTTCTTAGTGAGGTGAATACGTTGGCCGGACCGACGTTGAAACACCCTCTCCTCAGCTGGGCGACCTGCCAGCGCACCGGCCAGCTAGCTGGCAACCAGCCAGGCACCCTTATTGTCGTACTACGTACCCATGAACTCTCACCAGGTCCCCGTTGGATGAAAAGGCGCTCATCTCGTGCTCCGTAGTTCAATAGTCCAGAGCTGCTGCCAATACATATCGGTGCCACTCGGCGGCGCCTCCAAGGTACGTCCACGCCTCGCCTGGCCGCCACTCCGATACTGGTCCGTCTGCCGCTTCCATAGTGCCCCGGTTCGCCCCGTATCTCTGCTTCAGCCCTCGGTCGTGTCGCCACCGTGCGTCTGTCGGGCCGGTCTCGGAGCTGGCTGGCTGGCACGCTGGCCTCAGCGGGCCCATTTGCTGCGGGCGATTCTCAGAGCGGGCCGTGGCGTGATTCCAGTGCTGGCGTGGCATGGGGCGCGGCATGGGGCGCGGCATGGGGCACGGCATGAGGCGTGGACGTGTGACCCGGGTGACTGCCTTATCGAAATCTAATTTCGGTCCCCCGCAGCCGGCCGGTTTTGTGAACCGGCGCCCTCTACGCTTGCAAGAAGTGCGCCGTCGCCGGCCCCGCGTCGGCGGCGGCGGCGGCCGCCCCCTCTGACGTCCGCCTGACCCGGTCCGATGCTGGGTATGATATCACTCAGCTCGCCGGTGCCACCGCTCTCTGCCGTCTTCCGGCTATTGCTACGTCATTTCGGGCCCTCGTGATGTGTATGCTCGACCTTGGCATCCAAGCTCAGCTCCTGTCCTCGTGCGTCTCCTCAAGTGGCCTCTGGCGTTGCCCAACGATTTCCTTGTCCGGCGAAGCCGACATGGGCCGACTGTACCAGCTGTGCGTCATGGGATGCTGCCGGAGGGGTCGCGGGGGGTCGGGGGGGTGCAAGGCCCAGGACATGTCCAGAGGCGAGGGCAAGGGACACTGCGGCCAGTGAATCGGCGTGGCACGTACGTCAGTGCCATTGGTACATGTTCAGATATGACGCCAGAAACTAGCTAGTGGCCGGTCATCGGGATCGACTGAGAACACTGCCGCTGTTTGTTGACGGGGTCACGAGCCCCTGATCGGGACCCGTCTCACGGTGCATCCCCTCTCGGGGGCCCGAATCGCTCGGCATAATCTACGCACACGCGGCACCGCTCCTGCGAGCACGGCGGGTGCTGCCTGACTGTTCGAGCCGACGTTGGGTTCTGTGTGAGGAGTGAGGAGGCCCACGAGACGCAACTTCAAGCCGGCCGCCGCCGCCTGTCACGTGCGGCTGCCAAGCTTGATTCGCCAATTCCGCGGGTTAGTAATACTCGAGGCGGTCGAGATTCATGGCTGCGGCATATATACATATATCGACGGCCGTAGTTCAGAGTGGAGATATCGGCCGGTCCGGATACATGCCATCTGGTAGCCCTGCTGATCAATGATGTATATCGATAACAATCAGCTGCTCAGGTATGAGGTGGCACCGCCAGCTCATGAGATTGGGATCCAGTGGGAGAAATTTAATGACTCGGACGGTAGCTTTGTAGCTTTGGGATGCAGCCGCGCTTCCCATCACTCTGTTGGAAAAAGTGGCCTGAATGGCGAGGCAGGACAGAGTAGTTGCGGCCGCTGTTTCCCCTCCAGCCTCACCTTGACTTTGGTTTCCGGTCCCCACGTTTTTACGACCCCGCTGCCTGCTAATTTTCCCGATTTCCACAACCCAGCCGAGGTGGCAAGAGACGTCACAGCTATGAGCGAGATGTTTACCTGCTTGACCAGCCGTCCCCGAGACGGGTTTACTTGTCTGCCATCTTGGCCACATTGTCTTGGCCGTTCTCCACCCAGCTTTACTTGCCGTTCTGCGGGGCACGGCTCACTTGGCTTGCCTTGGGGTGCGGTACACTTGGCTGTCGTTGGGGCATGGTTCACTTGACTGCGGACTCTGGGGCGCCGTTCACTCGGCTGCCTTGATTGTGGCTGCCCTCGAGCAACGATTACTCGGCCGTGTCCTCAGTACACATATTGCTTGCCTGTTCTCAAGCCGGGGGTATCCAGCTCTCCTCAACAACGTATATATACATGGCTCTCCTGGATCCAAGTTAAGCGGTCTACCATTGTCTGTCATCAGGGCAGGGGCATGCATGGCCTGATATCTATCATTGATCGCCGGAGCAGGGTCATCATCCTGCTATCATCAGACCAGGGCCGCGGCCTCATGATCCTCCATCATCGGAGCAAGCAGGGCCACGATCAAGAATGATCTCTGATGGTAGCGAGATTGGCTGATGCATAACATGGCCTGGTATCATTTATGCTGCCTGCCTGCTCGGCCGCTGGTTCTGGGCAGGGGCATGCATACGTAACATCTATGCCTGCTACTCTCATCCCGTTCTTGCATCTATCTGTCTGCATGCTGGGACATGTGACCCCTGCACAAGTATAGTTCGCTGTAGGCTGATCATCGCCACCGCCGCCACCACTACTACTATCTCCACCACCAAGGCGACCTCGAGCCTCATGATGTCAAGCCTCATGGGCCCGAGTAGCCCCACGATCTCGAACCTCATGGCCTCGAACTTCATGACCGCAGACCTCATAATCTCGAACCGCACGTTCTCGAATCTCACAGCCCACACGGATATTGTCTCCAGGTTGATCAACGCCACCGCCACCACCACAGGTAGGATAGTGATCGCACATGATCCTGTCAAGTTGGTCATCAATTATGGCTACGACTATTACCACCACCACCATCTCATGGTCCCAAATATTCTGACCACCGGGCACAATCGCTCTGAATGAATCATCGTCACCATCGCTTCCACACTGCCGCAACGATCCCCAGCCTTCTTCCAGCAGCAGCGTGCCTGCTTGGCCTCGACCTGGCCGGAATTGGACCATGAGCTGACTGGCGCATGCCCCCTTTCCAGACCCCGAATCAGCGCCGGTGCTGACCATCTCCATCATCAGTCTCATTATGGCGTATCAGGCCTGTCCATCTCTGACTGCGCATCTCATCTGCCTGCCTGCCTCCCTGTCTGCCTGCGCGATTGCCTCCCAGACACCCGTCTCCTCCGCAGTCGGTTCGAGCCATTTCCGGCTCGTTTTTGCATTTCGGATTCCATTTTATCTATGCGCAGGCCCCCACCCGCAGGATCCTGTGTAACCTTGCCAGACGCGGTCCACCGCTGCCCGGCGCTGCTCAGCCTTATCCGGTCCCATCCTCAGCCGACCACGCCGGCCATCTGCATCAGCCGCTCGCCGGCGCGCAGGTTGGCGTACTCGTACGCCTTCGAGTCGGACGGGAAGGTTCCGTTGGCGGCCCACAGATCAATCAGCGGCTGCATCGGCTCGAGCTCCTGCTTGGTGAGCATGTCCAGGTTGGTGGCGGTGAGCACAAAGTGGCAGAAGTGGCTGTTGAGCTGCTTCTCGAGGCTGAGGTGGTAGTAGTCGGAGAAGTGGGCCCAGTACAGGTGCGAGTAGACGCGCAGCATCTGCCGGAAAATGGTCTTGCAGATGTCGACAAAGGTGCGGGGGAAGCCGGACCGGCGCCCGACCCAATCCGACTCTCCGCCGGGCCCGGCGCCGGCGCCGCCGCCAGAGCCGGCTCCGGCAAGCTGCGACAGCGAGGCCGAGTTGAGGGCCGGATTGTAGGCATACGACACGGCGGACGGGTCGGTGGGGAAGTTGTTGGTGTCGTCGGTCTTGCCCGAGATCCAGCGCTGCATCAGGGTCATGTACTCATGCGCCGGCACCTCGACGGGCTCGAGCCGGCTGTTGAGCCAGGTGAACGAGTGGTTCACGCCAGCCGAGGTCCTCGGACACGAGGTCGGATTGCAGATGGAGGAGCCGGTGTCCTCCTTCTCATGGATGACCCGAACGAAATTCCACAGGTTGCGGTAGTGCTCGACAACTGCAGATTTGGAGGGTGGGGTCAGACGAGGGGAGTCGAGGGGGGGAGAGGGGGGGCGAGGGGCGACGAGGGACGACAAGGGGGGCCGGGACGGTCCGGGTCGGGGAGCGCGATAAAAAAAGACAAGACTAGCCTTGATGGGCGATCCACTCGGCCGGTTCGACCGTCTTGGGACGGGCGCTCAGGGTCATAAAGTTGCCCTTAACAATATGCTTCGAATAACCCGAATGCAGCCAGAGCGGGAGAGGGCGCGGGAGGTGATAAGAGTTGAGGATGTCGTCACCGGATGGCATCATGCCGCTAAGCTCGTCCATGCCGATGGTCTGGGCAAGCGACGGCGAGTTCGGAAGCGGGGGGACCCGGGGTGCGAAGCTGGCCGACGAGGAGGGGGGGATAACCGGGGACGAGGCGGTGCCTGGGCCCGCGGCCGGGACAGGAGCGTTCTTGCCGGCACCGACTGGCGGAGTCTTGTTGGCGGCGCCTCTGAACCGAGCGTTTCTAGGTGGCAGGCAGCGATAAAGGTCAGCCCCGGGCTGGAACGGTGGAGTGAGCGTAGCGGTGTGGATGTTGATGTCAAGGTGGATAGGAGATGAGGGGGCGAGGGGGCGAGGGGGCGAGATGAAGAGGTTGAGGCGGGAAGGTGAGGGGGCAAGATGAGGAGGTAGAAGTGGAAAGGTGAGACGGGAGGCCGGAGACGATAGGCTACAGGCGGTAGGCAGTCATGCCGGCTGGCCTCCGGGGACAGAATGCATCCACTTCAGTCCCAGTGTCGGAAAGGCGGGGTAGGAGAGGGCCTGGGAGAAGAAGGCAGCGGCGGCAGTGGCGGCGGTGGCGGCGGCTGCGGCGGTGGCAGCGACGGCGATCGATATAGTTGGACGCTCCAGTGAAGAAAAAATCTCCAGCCTCTGCCACTCGACACTGGTCGATACAGCCAACCCAAGTGACAGTCGTTGCGGCGGGAAGGCATCCCATGGCCGGGGAGGCATCCTATGGCCGGAGCTGCCAGCCAGTCCCGGCAGCCGTGATGGGATATCTCGGTAAACCAAGGCGCCGCCGCCATGGTTTACCACAGTATCATCACCGACTGACCACTCCTTGATCATGGTTGGCCATCCGGATCCAGCCTGCCATGCCAGCCTGCCATGCGACACGCGTGCCCAAGAGCGCAGGCTCTTGCCGTCTGTCTGTCTGTCTGCCTGTCCGTCCGATACTTCCGAGACTCCCCAGAGACATGAAGCACATAGCCGCACTTGGTCTGGCCCGGCCAGCAGCAAGCCGATGCCCCGGACCCAGGCAGGAAACCACTGGGAAAAAGAGGGGGCAATCGGCAATCGGCAATGGGGGGGAGGTGACAGATGACAGGAAACAGGCAAAAAGGAAATCGCAACCGAAACGGTCAGCAATACTCACATTCCTGAAAACAGGTTGGACATGGTCGAGAAGGGAAGAGAGAGAATGAGAGGCCAGGCCGGGCTAGGAACAGAGAGGCGAAGTGACCGATGCGGCGGAGGCGGAGGCGGAAGCAGGCGAGCGGCGGCGGGCGGGCGGCGGGCGGCGGGCGCGGTAGGATTAGGAGCTGGCTCTGACTGGTCCGCCCGAGAGAGGGGGTGGGTGGTGGATGGTGGATGGTGGATCCCCAGCCCAGGTTTGGCGGCAGTCCTTGCTTGCAAGGTCTCTGCAGGACCGCAGACCTGGTCGTCGGCCTGATCGACGACGACGGCAACGACCCAGCAAGCAGCACAGCTGGCCAGCAAGCAGCAGCAGCAGACCCTGTGATTGTCCTGGCTAGCCCGCCCCCAATGTGGAGTGGAGAGTCGGGGCGGTGACGGGCTGGCTTGCTGGCGGTGGCCGGCGGGGAAGAGAGGCCTGAGCAGAGATTGCTGGTGAGGGTGAAATCTGACATGTGATGACGCCGCAGGCCGAAAGGAGGAAGACGGAGGAGGCAGAACGATTGGGAGAACTGGGCCGAGACACCGGCGGCGGCCTTGGCTGGCACGCTAGCCAGCCAGCGGCGAAGTTGGCTCTGCCGCTGCCGCACGTGACACGCCTGAATCGGGGCTGTCCACATCTACCCATGGTCAACACGGGGGAGAGCCAGCAGCCAGCGCAGGGAACAGCCAACACAGGGAACAGCTAACACGGGAGAGAGCCAACACAGAGAACGCGATATATCCATCTACCTGCATATCTGGATGCATCCAAGAGGCATGCCATCATCCAGGAAAGCGTCTGATAGCAAGGATATGGCCTTGTCCAAGCCATCCCCAGCGGCCACATTATCTGGCCAGTGTAGATATCCCCGCGCAACGGTTTTGATTATACTTTTGCCAATCTGACACCACTGGCCTCGGCCATTTGTTTGCCCTGGTGTCCCTTGTCCTTGTCGCGCCTGTCATGTGAGAATCAACTCCATTTCATCCTCGTACCTTGGCACGATTTTTGTTTAAATCTTGATCTAAATACTCGGAAACCCTCGAGTCGAGAAAGAGGCAAGAGACCAAGGGGTGAAGAGCGCAAAGTGGGTCAGAGCTGCCACATGGCAGATGCCAAGGCCAGGGCGCCAGTTGCAAGCTCCCCCCAGCCTCCCTCTCCCCACTCGGCTGCATCGGCTGCCTCGGCTGCCTTTTTCCCGCCAGCCAGCCAGCCAGCCACCAAGCTTACACGATATCTGCGAGACCGATTCGCCGGTAAGCGTGCCTGCGTCCCCGCCGCTGCTTAGAGAGGACAGACTGCCACCCCGTTTCTGAAATGTCCGACTCCGACCCGACCGACCGGGCCGGGCCCGCCGCCGCCGCCGACCTCTTTAGCAATCAAGATGACGGCGCCGTCGACGAGGCCGACCAGACCCTGACCGAGCACGATGAGCTCGACTCGGAAGAGGAGGCCGGCGCCGAACATGGCGACGACGACGACGACGACGACCGCGACTACGACCGGGACCGCTCTCGCTCGCCCTCGCGGTCGCGCGCCCGCGCCCGCACCCGCGCCGGACCTGCCCGCCAAGACGAGCCTGACTACCCCCAAGATTATGACGACGACGACGACGACGAAAACAACAACAACGCACACGACGACAACGAGCCGCCGTCTCAGCCCCAGACCAAGGATAAGGTCGTCATGACCGTCAAAGTGTACCGGCACCGCCTGCCGAAGCCCAAAGACCAGACCGTCAGTCAGGCCCTGGCCTACGCGCCCCTGGCGCCAACCGGCCGGCCATCCGCTCACCCGCTCGCCCGCTCGCCCGCTGACCCGACTTGAGCCCTGCAGCTCCGCTCTCTTCGCGTCCCCCCCTTCCTCAAATTCATACCCGAGGAGTACGTGTCCGA
Organism: Bertia moriformis; assembly: GCA_025802115.2. Lineage (NCBI taxonomy): Eukaryota > Fungi > Ascomycota > Sordariomycetes > Coronophorales > Bertiaceae > Bertia > Bertia moriformis. Next base: position 9,028 of record JAOYNC020083333.1, read on the forward strand.
CTCGTTCCGACCAAGCCAGTTCGACATCGAGAACAGCACCGGGCCCAACCCTAAGAACGTGATTCGATACCGGATCGACCCCGCCACTCTCGAGGCGCAGAGCAACACCAACATCTACCGCTGGAGCGACGGGTCCGTCAGCCTCAGCGTCGGATCCGACCACTACGAACTGCAGACCAAGAGCCTCGCCCCCCCGCCCAACAAGCCGTACCAGGAGCTTCAGGACGCTCACTACTATGCCGCCGCCGCCGAACTGCGTAGCAACCTGTTCGTGGTGGTCGGCCATGTGTCCGAACAGTACACCGTCCGCCCGACCAAGGAGGCCGACGACGATGCGCTTTCTCGGCTGGCCGAGCGGATGGCGGCCGCCGCCGCGTCGCGCGAGACCGACATGGTGATCCGCTCCACCGACGACCCGGAGCTTGATCGGAAGCGGGGCGAGGCCGCGGCCAAGGAGAGGGCCCGCGCCCAGCGCCGGCGCGAGAATGCCGAGATGCGCGCGAACACAGGGACCGGGGTGGCCGGCAGGTCCGGCCGCGCGGCGGCAGCCGCCGCCGACCCCGCCTTTGCCAAGGGGCAGGCGCTGCCGCCCGCCGGGGTCGAGCCGGAAGCCGGCACCGGCCCCAAGTCGGCTGGACGCAAGAGGGGCGCGCCCGCATCGTCTGCCTCGCGCCCGAAGCGGCGTCGGCCCGAATATGATTCGGACGACGACCCTCCCCAGGGCGCGGGCCGACACGATGAATACGACCGAGAGGACGACTTTATCGCGCCCAGCGACGAGGAGGAATACGAGGATGAGGATGGAGCGGCAAATGATGAGCCGGACGAGGACGATGAGGACGCCGATCTGGACATTGACATTGATGAATTCCCGCAGGCTCATCGTAAGCCGGCATCCAGGCCCAGTCGGCAGCGGGCCACCACAAAGGCCCAGGACAGCGATGCGAGAGGCGAGGCGGTGGGCGACGACGACGATGATGAGGGAACCGCCGTCGGGCCTAGCCGAGGGGGGGCCAGACGGCGGAGGGTCGTTGACGACGATGAGGAGTAAGTAGCTGCTGCTGCTGCATTAGTAGTAGTAGCTGCTGCTGCTGCTGCTGCAGAAGCAGTAGCTGACAAGTTGCTACGAACCAAGTCGATAATTGAGCCCAGGTCCTGGGCCTCAGGACCCCATACCTCTCCCTCCCCTACCTCAAGCCTACCTTGAGCTTGAAAACTGATGGAAGGATGGTGATAATCGAGTGGCAAGTAGCCGCTTCCGCGGAATCAATCAACTAATCATCTCAACTGGACCCAATTGAGCCCTGCCAGCCAGGCTCGCCTATCCAGCCAGTCGCGTATTTTTTTCTCCTGGTCTTCGGCTCTCTATACCGTCGTGATGATTGAATGACCCACCCACCACTAACCCCAAGACGCGCCATTCTTCACCACTGCCCCCCCCTTCCCCCTTTTCCCGCTTTCCCCCTCTTGACCCGTCATCGGCCACATGGGCGGAATGGCGTGGGGGCAGGACCCGGACCGGCCGGGGGACCGTTGCCTGGGTGGTAGGCAGCAGTAGGTGGAGCCGTCTCTCCAACTCCCTCTCTCCCTCTCTCTCCCCATCTCCCTCTCTCTCTCCCTCTCTGGCGCCCTCTCCCCCCCACACCCCCTCGGCCACCCCCTCTCTTTCATTCACGCCCTAGTCCGGCCGAGAATTACGACGCGAACGCCGGCTGCAAATCGAGCCCGGTCGCGCCCTCGGCCCCCACTTCACCGCGCCCCGACCCGGCATCTGCACCGACGCCATGGGGCTCCTGTCCGCGCTGTGGCGCGCCGTGACCGAGAGTCTGCAATTTTGGCTCCGGGTGGGTTGCATCCAATATGACATACCCGTCCAGTCGCGTTATGGTCATGATACGTACTGGCTCAGGCCTGGCCCGTGCCGGGCCGGTCCTGGGGATGGGATCAGAAGGCGGCGCCAACGGTGGTCTCGGTGCCGGTGCTGATGATGGCAGCTGACACCTACCACCAGAGGCTGCCTCAGTGGCGGACCGCCAGCAGGAGGAGCGCGGTCTACTTGTGGGCCGAGCTGCTACGAAACGCCGAGACGTATGAAGACTGGAAAGAGGCAGCCCTGCATCTGGACAACCTGCTGGGACTGGACAAGTGGTGCGCCCACTCGCTCTCTCTTTCCCTCCCCACAAGCTTCCAGGCCTTGACCTACCGGCCCGCCAGCCTGCCTACCTGCCACCAGCCTGGACGGAAGCTTACCCACCCGCGCGCACGCGAGCGCCCCCCCCCTACTGGAGAACAGGAGAAAGTCGGCTTCCTCGCGGTTCTACGACCACAACCTGATCGCAGCGCGGCTCGAGTCCGTCGCCGGCGCGCGCGAGGCCGCCGACCTCGACGAGCTCGCGTCCCTGCTGCCGCCCAGTCGGCACGTGGGCGGAATCACCGGGCCGGACCTCTATGAGCCCGCATTCGCCGGCACCAAGCACCTGGTCGAGGAGTACGTGGCCCAGACCGTCGAAGCGGTCGAGGACCTGTGCCTCCTCGCGGCGGAACGGCCGCCGGGAGACGACCGATATGGGCGTCTCGTCCGCACCGCGCGCGAGACGCACGGCCGTACCGCGCTGGTTATGCGTGGCGGTGGTGGTGCCGCGACGACGAAGACGGCGGAGGCGGCGATGACGACGACGGTGCTTCTGTACTACCACCTGGGCGTGGCCCGGGCGCTCTTTCTGCGCGGTCTGCTGCCGAGGGTGATTGTCGGCGAGGGCACCGGCGCGGTGATTGCCGCGCTGGTGGCCGCGGGCCGGGAGGAGCAGTTGGTGCCTGCCCTGGCAAGGGGGGGGGGATACGGCCTGCCCGTGGCAGGCGGGGGGGCCTCGATGCGGTGGGATGGGGGAGGCGAGGGCGGCGGCGGCGACGACAACAACGGCGACGACGGCGGCAACGCCCTTGACAAGTGTCTCAGAGCCAATCTCGGCGACCTGACCTTTGCCGAGGCGCACCAGCGGAGCGGGGGTCGCGTGCTCGGCATAGTCGGCGTCCCGTCCGCGGAGGAGGAGCAGACCGTGTTCAGCCACGTCACCACTCCGGACGTGCTCGTCCGCACCGCCGCTATGGCCGTGCTCCACCGCGGCAGACCGCCCTCCAACATTCTGCTCTACAGAGACGGCCGCTCGGGCCAGATCGCTCCCTGGACAGCCGCTGCCGCCGCTGCCGCCGCCGCCGGAGCGCCGGTCTTCCGGCTCCGACCGTCGGGCTCATCCCCCTTGGGCGCGGCCCAGCCGCCATCGCCGCTCAGCCGCGTAGCTGCGCTCTTCGGCGTGAACCATCTGGTCGTCAGCGAGCCGCAGACACCCCTGTGCCGGCTCCCCCTCTTGGCCGCCAGACTCGTTCTCGACCGCACGGTCGGGCTCGCATTTCGACACCGCCTCTCGCGCCGGCTTCGGCCCCTCTTGGCCGCCCGTCTCTTCCGACTGGGCCGGCATCCCGCCAGCCGGGATGGCGGTCATCATCATCGTCGCTACCACCATCACCATCACCACCATCACCATATCGTCCTTACGCCCGAATTCTCGGTCAGCGACCTCGGCCATCGGCTCGGGGTCAGGCCCGGGCCCGAGCCGCCGGCCGAGGTCGCGCTCGATGCCTGGGCCCTGCTGCGTGGGGAGCGGGCCGTGTGGCCTGCCGTCGCTGCCGTGCGGGTACGGTGCGCGATTGAGAATGAGTTGGAGCTGGCGTGCCGGACCAGTGCGCCGTATCGGGACGGAGCTTTGCCCGCTGGCGGGGGGCGGTCTTGGCGGCCGTCACGGAGGAAGTGGACCTAGCCGGGCTTCGGGACTGTAGCCCCCCCCCTTGGGATTTTGCATCATCATTCGGCGGTGTGATCTCTGGGGCGCATGAGCGGGGCGGGAATACGATCTCCGTGGGTGTAGTCGTAGGCGTGATCTCGCGGCATGATTTCCGGCATGATCGCAGATTGATGTCGGGGTGTAATCGTGTGTGACCTAGAGGGGGGAGTGATCAGTGATCTCCGGCATGACCATCGGCGATAAGGATTCGGTCGGTGTTTGGGCTCATTGGGGATACTGGACCGGATCACCAGTCCAGCTGGGGGAGAAGCGGGACATGCGGTCGATATGGGAGAATCGGTCCCGATTGGGGATTGAAGGTACCGTCCATGGAGAGGATATGCAGTCATGTACCTGGATAGTTTCATGTAATACCTGGCCGTGCTTGAGTGGGCCCGACCATTCCCGGCGCCGGTGCGCTGGCGCAAATCATGTTGGCTACGCCGGGCCCGTGATATATCTATCCCCACCGCCGCGTGGCTATCTCGGTGTTACCACAAGGTCATAATCATCATTGGTATGCCTCTTTTTTTGCCTGTCTGCTGCCTGCCTTCCTGCCAGGGCTTCCCTGAAATGGGCATATACCGGCTGGGGCCTGCCAGCAAGCCGAGGCAGCAATAGCACTGTACCACAACCCGTGGCGACAGACATGAACACCGGCGGAGCAGCTTGGGATGGACTGGCTGTACTTGCGGCCACCCCCGCTCAGGGCCGGCCTCCTCGCAGGACCGGACCGGACCCGACCGACCGATTAGCATGCGGCGCCGCTGGCAAGCACCAAACCAGAGTTTGAACTAAACCCACGTCCATCCCATCCCCTCTCGGCTGGGAATCCGCCGATGCGGCCGTCTGCGCGCGGCGCGGCCGGCGGCGGCGGATACGGACCCCGGCGATCGGCCGCCGCCAAATTTCAACAAACCCGAGGCCAAGTCGGCCGCCCTTGGTCCCACGACCAGAAAACTTGCCAATTTCGCCCCGTCCCCGCCCCCACCACCCGCGTGCCCCTCTGCCCGGCCAGGAAAAGCAATTCGATATTCTAATACTTGCCCCGTGGCTGATATCCAGCCCAGACCAGCCCCGAAATGACCCCCCCCCCACTACGAAGCAACGTGGTCCAAATTAGAAAGCGTCCCTTGCCACCGTCGTCTTCGCCGCCGTCGCCGCACCCGCCGTCGCCGCACCCGCCGCCGCCCACCCCGGCGGCGAGACAGCTGGCTAGTCCAGACCCGACTGTGCCGCCGATTGTGACGACCAGTTGGCTGACTGGCTGGCTGGCCCAGAACCGACCGACTCTGACGCTGCCTACTTCCTAGCCAGAGAGCCGACCGTACTCGCCCACAGGGATCCTCCCGCGGGCTGGTGCACTGCCACCCTCGCTCGCTCTGCCAAGGAGGGACTGATGCTGCCCGGGCGCGCCGATGGGAAGGATGGATGGATGAGAGGGGGCGGAAGCTGACGGGCGTCGGCTAGAGTTCCTGGAGTTTTTAATTTTGCGAGCCCAGGAAATGACCCAGCCCGCTTCGGCCCCACGAGCTCGACTCTTTACCTGCTCTGCTCCTCTGCTCTGCCCCGGCCTCTGCCTCGTCCCGTGTTGCTAATCTCCCCGTGTCGCCTCGTCTCCCGAGCAGGACATGACAGACGGAGAGAACGCGACCGACGTCAAAGACATCACCGCGAGTTCTGACGTCTGACGTTCGAGAGCATAGAAAAAAGAAACAAGAAAAAAGAAAAAGAAACCAGGGGACCGGCCGGCCCCACCACTACCATCATCATCATCACTTAGTTCCCCCCTCCCCCGCATCATCGTCGCCCACGTGTGGACAGTCCGAGACGCATTAGTTGCCTGGAAAGACAGGGTTGGACGAAACCGGAAAAGATAAGAAGAAAAATAAAATGGGCATCCGAGACCTGCTGCACAGAAAGGACCGCCTGTACGAGCACGACACCGACGCCGACACGGTGAACCGGCTCGCCAGCGGCGCGCCCGAGTTCACCTTTATCCGGTCCGACACCACCACGCAGGAAGTCGTGCACCCGCCTTCGTTCGGCAGCGGAAGCGGTGCCCTCAGCCCCCTCACCACGTCCGACGGCTTCCTCTCGACCGGGAACAACCAGCAGCGGTCGCGGTCCAACTCGGCCTCGTCTTTCCACAGCTTCGCCAGCAGCGGCAGCGGCGGCGACCGGCACTCCCGCGAGCACATCCACCGCCGCCTCTCGCAGCGGCTGGGCCTGCGGCGCGGGCCGCCCAGCTCCGAGAACGTCCCGGCCGACCTGCCAGAGATCCGAATCTCGAACCGGGTCGGCGCCGATGAGAAGCTGGATCCGGAGACCGAGGCCCAGTGGGAGAAGCGGGCAACCCTCCTGGCGGCTAGCCGGGGCGACGGAGGCGGCGGCGGCGGCGGCGGCAGCGGCGGAACCGCCCACGCGCCGTCGTCGCCGTCATCTCCTATCTCGCCCCTCTCGCCCGTCAGCCCGTTCATGCCCGGCGGCAGCGGCGACCTGCGGATAGGCGGCGACAGCCTCCCCAGTCCCCGCCACGAGACGAGGCGAGCGAGCGATGTCGGCCGAGCCCCCCCCTCTCCCTCCCGCCCCACCCACCCCGCCGTCGCCGCAAGGCCTGCCTCTCCCTCGCACCCCGACCACCCCCCGGCCGTCGTCTCGACCAAGCTCATCGACGACGGCATCCAGGAGGCGATCCGGCTGCACGAGGAGGGCGAGTTGGTCCGGTCCACCCGCGTGTTCGCCCGCCTGGCCGACCCCAACGGGGCCAACAACCCGCTCAGCCAGGTCTTGTACGGGCTCGCGCTGCGGCACGGCTGGGGCTGCGAGCCCGACCCGGCCGGCGCGATCCGGTTCCTCTCGGCCGCCGCCTCCAACGCGGCCATGGTCGAGCAGCTCGCCCTCCAGGCCGGCCTGAAGAAGGGCGGCGCCGCCAAAGGAGAGCTGGTCCTGGCCATCTTTGAGCTGGCCAACTGCTTCCGCCACGGCTGGGGAATCGACCAGGATCCCGTTGCTGCGAAGCAGGTGAGTTGGCCACTCCCGGCCGGCTCTGCCTGGAACCGGAGAGGAAATATGGCATCGCCGCTGATAATATTGGCCCCATGTGTGCAGTACTACGAGACGGCAGCCAATCTAGGCGACACGGGTATGGACGTTCTATTAATTTTCCCGCTGCCATTATTTCTGCCATCATCCATCCTTATTCTGTCATCGCTCTTGCCGCTGACGTGGCACGGCAGACGCCATGAACGAGATTGGCTGGTGCTATCTCGAGGGGTTTGGCTGCAAGAAGGATAAGGTGTGTGTTCTCCTGGATTCTTTCCCTGCTTCTCCCTCGATATGAAGGACTCGGCCTGGATTGGGCATCAACCGGGCTGTGGTGACGGGCCGAATCAGAGGCCGAGCCTGACGCCAAGTCCCACCCCCCCCAATAGTTCGCCGCTGCTCGCTACTACCGACTGGCGGAGAAGAACGGGAGCAAGACGCTGGGTAACACATGGTACGTCGCTCTTCCCGATTTGGGCTCGTTTCATCGTCATCATCCATCAACCCACGCCGCCCACCTGCCCGCCCCGCGACGGCGCTGTCATTGGCTTGGCCCCCCACGCCGGACAAGCAACGTGCACCGCGCACCGCGCGAGCCATTTCCCTTTCCCGCTGGCGCCCTTCCCCCTTGGCGAGCCGATGGGCGGCCGGGGCCCCGTCCTGTTTACCCGTCTGCTTAGGGTCGGGATGCCGTTTCCTAGTCTCAGTAAAGATTGGCCGAGAGCTGCTGCAGTGCTGTCGTCGGGCGGCGCCACCACTCCGTCACCACCACTCCTCCGTCACCAGCCCATGGCCTCGCGCCACGGCACGGCGCTGCGCACCGTCGCTGACCCTCTCTTTATATTGATCAGGATTTGGAAAGATAAGTACGAACCTGGTTATGATGGCAAGAAGAAGAGAAAGTAGACCGTGCGCAAAGATGTAGCCGAAACAGCATGCTGTCTGGCCCGGTCCTGCCCCGCCTGTCGTGACAGATGGCCGGGGAGTCGTCACGCAGGTGTGATGGTGGCACCGGGGCTGCAGGACGGGTGCTGATAGGCCGTGCTGCGGCGGTCTTGTGGTCCGCCCGTCGCCGCGGCCGGGGCCCCGTCTCCTCCCCTCGGTCACGCAATCGTGCGCCCCCTTGGGTCGGGAGAATGTGGACCTGATGGGGGTCATCCTTCCCGAGCCGGGGGGTGAGCAATTGGCGAGATTAATCGGGGCGCGCTTGAGATCCTTCCGAGGGGTGGGGCCGGAGGGGGTAGAGGGGGCCATGGCTCGGCCTGGGGACGGCCATGGCTTCAAATCTGAGGAGGCCATGTGTAGGGGGTCATGTGCGACCGGCTGACATCTGTCTGGCAGTATATTATCTGGCGGGCTTGAGGGAATCCATAGTTCCAGAGATAAGTATAATACAACTGTCAAACCCGGCCTGCTCTGTCAACGGTCCCTCAGCAGCGCGCCCACGGGCGGTCCGATTGGCGATCCAGCCAGGGATTCGGCAGATACCACCCGCCGGCCGGGAGAGAAAGAGAGATACCACTGGTGAGTTGCCCAGTGAAAGAGTGAGAAACTGCCGGTGAGCTGCCCGGCGGAAGAAAGAGAAAGAGATAGATAGGCGCGCCCTGAGTTCGGACGCGCCCGAGAGACAGCACGATATATCGACCCGATGACGCCAGATCGACAACTCTGCATACCCACCGCGCTCGCCGTCAGGTCTCTGGAACGGAGTCCGGGAACCACCGGCCGCATGACTGGCCGGGAGTACCGGTTTTCACATCTGGATTTTCCGGGACAGACCCAGTACCCATTTCTATAATGAGAACGAATAGCTGCGGATGATGCGGTGGCGCCTTCCCTACTGACATTGTACCGGGCTTCGCTCCTCCCTCAAGTTGCACTTTGACCCCAGATCGGGGGAACGAGGGTTCTAGCGGAAGGAGCCCCCTGGCAAAGGTGACGCGGCCGTCAGTGGGTGATATACCTGGGTGTAATTTTGCTCCTGGGAAGGAGACGGGGCGCCTTAGACAACCCCGACAAGCGCTGGATCCAGAAATCACCAGAACCGGTGGAACCAGTTCGGCGACAGATGTAACCAGGAGAAGAGGACGAGCCGATCAGTAGGATACGACAATTTCACCTGGCCCCTCTCCCTGACCTTCCCCCACACCATCTTCGCCATTTTGTTGCCTTTGACCTGAACATACTGGAGCCTGGCACCCTGGCACCCCCCTCTCCTGACACAACAGGCAGGGCTTTTGGCCGACAACCTGAGCCGGGTTGCGCGATCACACCGACGCAGTCTTGCGACGCGTCCCCAGAACTCTTCCCTGCCGACAGCATGCTGGGACTTTTGCCGGAGTCGAGCCCTCTCCGGAGTGAGACTCCTCCGTCCCCGACAGCCGGCAGCGTACCGGTGCTGCCAGCCTTACCGAATTTTGTACCTGCCCTGCTACGTGTTCCCCTCCGCTACCACGATGGAACCACCGACTTTTGACGGCGAGCCTGGCAGCCGGATAGAAGACCACATTGACATCTATGAACTGGTTCGCGCGCAAGACACCGCCGTGTCGGCGACAGAGGCAGGGCGCGTTGTTATCGCCCGACGTGCCAAGACGTACCTCCGCCGTGGTCTCGCCGGAAAAGCACGGGTCTGGTACAAGGACCTGTATGACGCCTGTGTGGAGAATCGCGACACCTTGACTGCAGCCCTCCGGCAAGAGTACGGGCGTCGCCGGGCTGGGGGAACCAACACGATGCACTCCATGATAGACATCTTTGACCTGAAGTGGGGACCCGACGAGACGCTGGGATCCTCCCTCCGCCGTACCGAGCAGCTATCGAAGAAGTGCGGCAACTGACTGCCAGCGTGTATTTTGAACCATAATCTCGTGTGGAACCTGCGGTACACGGAGGCTCGGAAGTGGATTCGGTCTGTCTCGATAATGGAGGGAATGATCGACAAGAGAACCGGATGGATCAAGGAAGAGGTGGAGTTTGTGCCACTCCGAGACACTATGATGACCATGTCCCCGGTGGTGGGCGAGTCACTCGTCGGATACGAGCGACCTGCAGAGAACGTGACGGACCCCTCTGTCACGAGGGTGGTGGAGGTGGTGGCCTCTCCCTTCGAGACACGGTTCAGAGGCTGGCAGACGCGATCACAGATCGTCAGGCAGAACGGTACTCTCCTCCCCAGCTTCAAGCTCCACGTCAATGGGGCCAAAATCCCCAGTCCGGGGAGTACATGCCTGCTCGGCCACCGCAGCCGCGTCTCCAGTACCCGCCCCGCTGCCGGGCTCGGCGGTGAGTTAATACGGCGCCCCCGACGGGGATACGTGTGTTGGAATTGTGGACAAGGGGGGCATTCGATGCGGGACTGCCCGCAGCCACGGAGCTGGCAGTCGGTCGAGAGGAACCGCGCCCAGTCGATGGAGGACCAGGCCCAGCGACAAGGATACCCGGATTAGGCACAGCGGCAGAGCTACCCACGAGTCTCGACCGGACCGGAACAACGCCTGCTCCGAAACTATGGCCCGAACTAGCCTGGCACGTCTGGGCTTAGAGTACCTAGCCCCGCCTCGATTCCTACGGGTGACGCTTTTTCGGAGGGCCGCACCCTCGGGCGCCGGGGCCGGGCCCAGTCAGAGTTAATGCGATCGACAGTATAGGAAGAGGGGCGACGGTGGAAGACGTGTACCTGCAGTTCTGTTAGTGTTAGGAGGAGGAAGCTATGTCCTACTCAGCATATGCGGTGCTCCCCCGTCTCATGATTAACCAGAGTGTGGGTCTGATATGCTATCCGGAGGACGACCCGAAATGACGGCGCAATGTGGTCCAGAAATAGGATGGACCGCGAGTCATAGCAGTAGCCCCTGAGACAGAGCAAGGGCCGCGTGTGGTGGAAGTAGAGGTTGACAACGACGATACCGAGCGCCCTGAAGAAGAAAGTCGGACCCCAGTAGCCGTCGAAGAAGGGACAGGGTCTGAGGACCTTGCGGATGATGTCAGGTCTGGAGGGCACTCGCTTTGACATCTAAGAATTGACAGCCAAGGCACAGGTGAAGATGTCGATGACGGAGCTGATGCAGCACAAGCACTCACCGGACCTGCGCCACCGCCTCTTTCGGGTACTGTAGGTAGAGAAGTCGGTATCCCCGGAATCGGCGTCTGCCGTGTCGGCGGCGCTAGGCCTCGACGACATCGGGATATCAGTCGTTCCTATCTGCCTGCCCGTAATACTCAGAAAGTTTCCTAGAAATCAACGCACGATGGAAACTGTTATCCGATATTGGCGAGACTTCAGATTAGACAGCAAAGCGGTGTCCCGCGATCTGGGCTACGTTGGGTGCATAATCGGAATCTCAACGCGACGCCGGACAGCGGGTCGGCCTTGGAGATCATGCCGATGCACACTGCCCGCCCTTTGAAGATGGAGAGCTCGAAACCGAAGGTGCCGTTCGATGTCACTATGGCTAGCGGGGAGAACGTACCGGTCCGGGATTACTGCTGTGTGAGCACGATTATCGCCCGGGTGTACCTTGCCCTTGTCTTCTTCGTTATCGGAGACAGGTGGGTTCGACGTGATACTCGGCAAGCAATATCTCTGTCGTCTCTGTAGAGTCGAGGTCCATCAGGAAGAACCCATCCTAGTACGAGGGTCGCGTAGGCACCGGGAGATGCTACAGTTTCAGGCGTTCCGCCCCGATCTTCGAATCCGTATGTTGGATGAGAACGACGAGGTGCTGGTCCCGGCAGCACTTGCGAGGGGGGATGAGGTCGGGATGGAGGACGGCTGGCCGGAGCCTGGCGACGAGGACGACATGCACGGGCATAGCAGCGGAGAGAGGACGCGGGATACGAGGATTCGAGAAATCGACGGGCTTGTGAAGGAGAACTGACGGGCCTGGCAGCGGAACCGGAATGCCGCCAGGCCGGCCGTTCCCCGCCCGGGAACCAATACCGTCGGTGCAACACTATGATCATCGCGTAACGCCCACCTCCGCGCCACAGGCGCCTGTTTCTTTTACATATACCAAGGTATGCGGGCGGGAATCTGGGGAGCAGGAAAAGGTCGGAGAAGAATGATAGGACCAGCCCGATCGGGGCCAATAACTGGCGACGGTAGCCAAGTGGAGAAGTGGAGACGAGGCCGAAATACACCCGTGGCCCTTCCATGACCCCCCAGCCCGGCCGCCGCATCAGCTTCCTCGGCCGGAAACGCCCGCCCGCTTGCCCTGCCCGAACCGAGCCAAACCAACCAAAACACCAACAGCCGTGAATCACAACCCCCAGGACTGGGGAAGGCTCCGGGATAACGTATACGGCCCCTTCGACAACTCGTGCATCCAGCCAAGTGCGCTCCTGAAACAGGCCACGTCGTCTCCGGTCGTTACCGGCACTTCGGTTCTGGGCATCAAATTCTCCGATGGGGTCATCATTGCGGCCGACAACCTGGCCTCGAACGGCTTCCTCGCCCGGTTCGAAAACGTGAAGCGCCTCCGCGTGTTCGCCGGCAGCTCCGTGGTCGGCCACGGCGGCGACATGCAGTACCTAAACCGCCAACCCCGTCAGCTGGCCCAACAGGCGGTAGCCAATATCAGCCCGTCCAAAACCACATAGAACCTAGACCAGCTTCATGAGCAGGGCCGGTACCGTTCACCCTGCCGCGCGAGGAGCTCAGCGAGAGCATCGATATCACCAAACAACATTATGGCGAGTACCAGCAGGTGGCGGGAGAAACCGCGCGAGACAGTCGGATGAGTCGGATTTGTCACAAGATCATGAAGTACAACGCGGCCCTGGCTGAGCGGGTTAGGCGGGGGTCGGCAGAGGCTTGAACATCGCGCCGCCCTCTCCAGACCCGCCAACCGCCGCTGCCCCTACGCGTGATCGGCCCGCGCCCGGCCGGCACCATGTGATTCGGGCAGATGAAGCGGGACAGCCACTGATGCAGACGATGCCGCAGGCAGTGTCAGATACGCAGCGGCCAAGATGGCGAACCTGTGGGGGGTGCCCGGTCGAGCCCTCGATTCGGTCTCTCATTTGAGGGGGGGGTCGCTCCTGTCTGCTGGTCGGGGTATGTGTGTGCACGGTCTAGCTGGGTCTTGTTCCCAAGTATCCTACCTCTTCAGTCGGGCCCTCTTTGATCGTCATGGTCTACTCTTGAGTTTAGCGAGCGGGTATATACTTGAACGGGCCGCGCCGCTGAGGCGTTGTCTCGAGTGCTCTCCTCGCTGCCAAGTTCAGATGGCCTGGCTCCGTGCAGCGCCTTTTCCCCGACTGACACTTATTGATCGAGGTGCACGGTCAAGGCCATTCTCCCTATCTGATGGCGGGATGGTAAATCGGACAAGTGGACCGCCGGTCTCGCGAAGCTGCATCTCTCCAAGGCGGGGGTGTTTCTCTGCCCCTTGCGCACCAAAGGTAGAACCGAGGTCGCGCTTCCATCTCTGAAGCGACTGTCGATCCGGCAAGGGCACGGACGCTTGTTTCTCATTCCTGCAGAGCTGTCTCTGCTCATCGCGTGTAGTGGTGACAAAAACCACCCCCAGAATCCCCATTCTCATCGGCCGATATGCGGCAGTGCGCATCAACGTCAGGACGAGCACACGGAGCGCTCCTCCTTGTCGATGGGATAGGCGCCCAGCCAGCAGCGGCGGAGTCAATTCGCCCTGCGGTCTTGCTTATCAAGTCGTTCGACATCGAAACAGCAGGGTAAATCAAACCTGGCCGTCCCACGATCCCGCATCGCCAGCCAGGCAGCAACTGGAAGCTGGAACTCATCACTCGACATCTGATACCGACACCGCAGACGGAAGGCCGCCTGGCCCAGGCACGTTGATCAAGACCGCCAACACCGCCACCAGGATCTGAAATATTCAAATCCTGGTCCAACCCCGGCGTAAACACACACCCACACACGCACCAGCCCCGCAAATTGGTCCCGATCCCCCGCGGCCCCAGAACCCTGCGGCCCATCATCGTCGGTCGGCGGCGGCACGCCGCTCGCCGCCCCACCGAGGCAACGTCGCACCCCCCCTCCCTTCCCCGACCGGTCCTTGCGAAATCACAAGACAGAAAAGCAAAAGACAAAACCAGCGGCAGCAACAGGAACGGCGAAAAATACCAAATCAAGGCTCCGTCCGACCCGTGGCACACCTGACACCCTCAGCAAATCGGGTAACCCCTCCTCAGACATTCTCAACGGCGGATTGCCCCTCCCGTCCCATTCCCTTTCCATTCGGGCCGGGCGCGAGCGCCAGCCATGGGATGTATGCATCATCCTCTCGTTCGCCCGGCCGCGAGGCCATAGTCCTGCCACCTCAGCAGATCCGACTTGGCCGATTTATTGGCTGCCAGCCAGTCAGCCAGCCAGCCCGCAAGCCTCGATGCGCCCCATGAGTGGTAGATAACGGCCGACGCAACGGATGTCCAATCATGGCCCCCCGTCGACTCCCGACTCGACCCGACTCGGCTTGATCACCCTCTGGCCCCATCTGACCATCTGACCACCCATCCGATCAGAGCGCCCGCCCGTATGAGACCTGCCGCCCCAGCTGCCGCTTCTGCTGCTGCTGCGACTTGCTGCACCGTCCGCCCGTCCGTGCCCCCGACGGCAGAAAGCGCCCCCACGCACCACATGCCGACCTACCCCACCCATCCACCCGTCCGCCTCGGCAGTCATGATGCACTCCCTCAGACACACGCACAGACACATACCCCCCCGCAGACACATACATCATACTACCACGGGCAGATAGACCGCCAGACACATAACCACGCCGCGGAGCGCTGCACATCCACACGCACTCACCACGCACCCCATACATGAACACTCACCGTGCCACACACGTACCCTTGCACACACACAGTACACCCCATATCCTACAGACACACAGTACATACCCCTCATGTCACTCATCACACCCATCGCTCATGCTCATCCACTACCTACGCAACACGGCCCATACACCACCCACACCATCCTCATACACCACGTACACCACGCGCCCTCGTACGCCACCAACGCGGCCGCGCCAACCAACGGCCTACTAGCTTGCCCCACCGGCTCGCCTGCGCCCCCCCCCAGCTCTGACGACCCCATCCAAAAGTCCCGTCGTATCCGGCCGGGCCGGAGAACTGAGCCAACCGCCCCCCCACCACCCCATCTCCGCCAGTCTTGTTAGGGGCACAGCCGGGACGGCATCTCACAGCGCGGCCCAGCCGCCCGCTCTCCCTCCCTGCATTGCATCCATTCTCATCCGCACAGCCAGTGGGGAAGCGGGGGGGGCATGATCCATCTCCGTCATGACGTCCGGCCCATCGGGATCTCAGCTCAGTGCATGATGAAGAAGGATGATAGATGGGATATCCGGTACGCTCTGGGGACTGCCCGGATTCGGGCCGACGGCCGGCCCACGCTGCAAGAGCCACACCTGCCGACTCACCGGGGGGGGCCGCCGCCAACTGATAGCATGAGCTTGCTGCGGCGCGATGGCGATATCCAACGCATAGAAGCCCCGGCAGGACTGGTCGGTGGTAAAAAACATGCAACCCGTTCGATTAATTGCCCGAGACATCAAGAAATGGCCCTCATTAAGTAACCCCCGTCATGTCGGCCTCCCGCGACCCCGGCTCCGGATTCTGAAACAAAGCCATCTTGATTCATGTCGGCATCCTAGCCCTCGCTCTCTCCCCGTCTCCGCATGTCTCATCAATCTCGACAGATGAAGCAGATCCCCAAGTCCGTTTCCTGCCGGGCCGCCCCTCTGTTGTTGTGAATCTGATGGCCGCGCAGAAAAGCAGAAACAGTCGAGAGAAGAAGAAAATGACAAAAAAGCGGACAGACCCCCCGAGCAGATATCCGAGCTCGATTCCGTGCAGCTCTCGGCACACACAGCCAAAGTGGGTGAACACTTTGGGCGAACCTGGGAAGCTGGAGAAGAGCACTCACTGCTCAGATTGGCACTGTCGCGCAGGCAAAAGGCAGAGATAACGCAGCATCTTTGGCAATGCCGGAAAGAGAAGACCCGACCTGGAAAACCTCAGCCATCCCACAGCCAGCCAGCCATTCGGTATCCAGACAGCCCGCCAATGCCTCTGCAGCCAACGAACACATGGTAGGATACAAACCCCATAGATAACCAGAAATCGACCCCAGTGTTCCACGCCGGAAGTGAAAGCAAGACCGGCTCCAAGCCAAAAGAAACTCGCTCGCTCGATACAGAGATCTCAATACGAAAAGGTAGAATAGAAACAAGGGAGATAAAAAGATGATCACCCGAAAGAAATGATGTCGGATCTGGAGGCTCCCTTCCCCCTCCACTCCCCCTGGGAGGGGGCCCTCTCGACGAGGGGGTCCATGTCATCACAAGCAAAGAAAAAACGGTTCGTGGGTTGTTGCGCGAGCATCAGGTCTGGATAATGTTTCGCTGCCAAGGCAGCAAAGCGAAAAAAAGTCGGTTGCGAGGGGGGGATATCCAGAGTCGAATCGACAAGTCATCAATTTGGAGTCGGGGAAGAAAGGAGAGAAACGGTCATCATCATTCAGCGTCATCTCGTCGTTGTCGTCGTGATCATTATTATCACGAGGCGGTGGTGGTGACCGCCTCGCTGCATTGCTGCTCGTCCTGTTGATTGCCGTTGTTTTTGTTGTTGTTGTTCTTGTTGTTGCATTCTGCCATCATCTTTGCAAAGTCGCGAACGACCTGACTGGGGATCTGGTCCCACAGTAGAGACCTGGTGTACACCTCGGCAGCGCCGTCCTGCTGCTTGTCGCCGCCGCCGCCGCCTCCGTTGCGGATGCCGGCCAGCGCATCGGCCAGGTTGCGGCGGCCCTGGCTCGTGGACCGCTCTGGCGGCGGGTTCTGCAAAAAGTCCTGCGAGTTGACGCCATTGTACTGCGCCGCCGACATGGAAAACAGCTGCTCGTTCTTCTGCTCCCGCGTGGGCTGGGTCAGGGCATCCCCGAGCTCCCCGAGCGCCGACCCCGCGCTCGGCTGTGGCGCCATGCCGATCATGGCCGACGGCACATCGGCCCAGCCCGAGGGCTGCGGCGCGACCGCACCCATGGCCGAGGCCGCGGCCGCGGCCGCAACGCCGTGGTCCTTGAGCACACTCTCGAGCAGGGTCGCAGAGGCCGCCCGGACGTCCTCCGACACGCGGGGGATCGCCGGCATGGACCGGCTCGAAAGGACAAATGCGCCGACGAGGAAGAGCATGAACAGGAGTCCGCTCTGGCTGGCCGCCGGCTTGTCCATCGCCGTCTCTGTTGGGCCGTAAGACGGCGACTGCAGCATCTCGGTCTGCCGCTTGAGCGGCAGCAGCTGCGGCGGCTCCTGCTTGATCTCGGGCTCGATCTGGTAGTCGCCCAGGAAGGCGCCGCAGCCGTCCCAGGGGCCGGCCGGTCCGGCGCCCAGGGACATGCCGCCCATCTCCTCGTCGTAGGTCGGGTAGCCACCGTGGCCGTGGCCGGACCCGGCCGCCGCCATCATGCCGCCGCTGCCGCCCTCGAGGCGGTGGACGTGCTCGGTGAGGACGCTGACCTTCTTGCGGAGCTCGCCCGTCTCGATGGTGTGGGCCCGGATCAGCTCCTCCTTCTCGTGGTTCATGCCGTCGATATACTCCATGCACGAGACCTTCTCGCGCATGAGCTGCTCCATCCTGGTCCGCAGGTCTTGCATCTCCTCTTCCATCTCGTTGAGCGCGATGGTGAACTGCTTCTTCTCGTCCTCGAGCCGCTCAGTGTGCTGTTTCTTACGCTGGCGCGAGTCGAGGCTGGGCATGGGGGGGCATGTCAGTTCCGTGGTGCCGGACAGGAGGGCCCCGAGAGCTGTCTCGCGGGGATGCAGCAAGGAAATACTCACGCTGCCTGACGGTTGCGTAGCAGCCGTTTCTGCTGCTTGAGCTCTTTGATCTCGTGCTCATCCTTGGACTGGGCGATGAGGTAGTCGATGTTGCTGAGGTTCCGCTCGGCCGGGATTTCGAACCGGGCATTCTTCTTGCGGATACCGTCACCCCTCCGCATCTCGTTGTGTGAACGGATCACTGGGCTGTCGAGGCTGCCGCTGGTCTTCCGCCCGCTGGCCGCCTGTTGTTGAAGCTGCGACAACTGCTGCTGCTGCATCGGCACCCAGTCCTTCTGAGGAGAGGACGGCAGCGATGGGCCGGGAGTCGCGGCGGAAAGGCCAAATATGTTGTTGGCGGCCATGTGCGGGGGGGGGCCGAACGGCGACTGGGCCGGCAGGGCGGCGCGCTGGTGATGAGAGAAGATGGAGGGGTGGGCGCGGCCGGCCGCCGCGGCCGCCGCGGCCTCAAAGTCGGCCGTCATGCCGTCAAACGGCCCCATCGGGGTGCACGCACCCGAGTATACCTGGTGGTGGGCGGCCGCGGCGGCGGCACCGTACACGGCGGCCTGGGCCGGGTCCATGCGCATGAACGGGTTGTTGCTGGTCTGTCCATCCAGGAACGGGTTGCTGCTTGACGGCACCGACTGCATATCGACACCGCCCCAGTCCTCCGTCTTGGGGGAGAAGAGCGGGTGATGGGGGCCGATGGCGAACGAGTCCCGCCGGCTCTCGGCCAGCGGGGGCGACATCTCGAGGGCCGAGTCGACGCCGTGGTCCAAGATGTTGTCATCTAGGATCCCGTCATCGTCGTCGCAGGGCCCAAACTTGCTGTGGTGGGGGAGGCTGGTCTCGATCGTGGAGGCCCTGCTGTAAAAGGGCGGCATCTGGAAAGCCGACACCATTTTGATCTTGTCCCTATGGCTTTTTTCTGTTTTCAATCGTGTAGTCGACTCGCAGATGCCGACGGGAGGTGTGAGGGAGGGAAGGCGCCGGTGCTGGTGGATCAGGCAAGGCAGGCCGCAGGACCTCGAAGCGTGCCTGGAATGACTTATAAGAGGCGCCTGGGGGAAACCGTTAGCGTGCGTGTGGGGGGAGCGGTGAGGGGCTCTGCCTTCTCAGGGCGGAGAAAAAACTAAAGATGAAAAAAATTTGGTGGCGGGGGGTTGGACTGTGGGGCGGGGCACTCCAAAAACAGAGACAGGATGACGGACCGGACTGGGGGGGAAACGCAGGGGAGGGAGAGAGCTGACCCGGCACCAGGGGGGGGGTGTAAGAAGTGGGGGGGGCGGGGAAGAAGAAGCACAAGACAGAAACCGGAAAAGAAGGAAAGCAGGAAACGTGGGCCAAATTACTCGATTCCGAAGGGTCGGCGGTCGGCCGGGGCGGAAGCTCCTGCCAACCAAGGTGCCACCACGGCAGGAAGTAGTGTAGTAGTAGTGTAGTAGTAGTATCAAGTGCCGTACTGCGGCGCTGCCACTTGGGGATGGGGGAGGGTCAGGTGAGAGAGAGGGGGCGGGGCAGACGGGCGGGGCGAATTTCGGCCCGTTCGCAGCGGTGCGAGGTGGAAAGGGAAGGGAAGGAAGAAATGCCCTCCCGGACGGCATGCGCTTGACGGCACGCACTTGACAGTGGGGGGGAAAGGACTGGCTGTTTTTCCAGTTGAGGGAGGGGGGGCGCGATTCATCACGATTGATGGGGAAAGGGGCATTTCAGCTCAACGAGCACCAGGGGCAGGGCAGGAAAACGCAATGATAGCAAAGGACCCGACTCACTCGCTCCGCTCTCGCCCAGTCCTCTCTCTTTCTCGCTTCTCTTGGACTGCGTGGTACAGAAATCCGGGGTGTTCTGACTCTGGACGCTTCTGGTGCGTGTCCAACGCGGCAGCGGAAGAAGGAAGGAAGCGACGGGGAGGCGGTGGGAGGTTGGGGGGCGGAGGGGGGCTTGCGTATGTGTGCGTGCGCGTGGTATTGTTGGATAGGCGATGATGGGCAGCCGTAGATATGTAGGTAGGTAGTAGGGAGGGAGAGGCAGCAGACCAGTATGCGAGGTCGGGAAAGGGAACAATAGAGCAGCAGGCCAGATCAGAAAGAGATTGAGGTGTGACCTCGAGTTCGGCTCGGCCCGTTGCAAACGAAGGACCCGAGTCGGCAGGAATCGGCAGCGGAAAAGATAGAGACAAGAGATTAAAGGAGGGCGTAAAGCGAGAAGCAAAGGGAACCTACGGTTCGCGCCGGGGCGTGTGCACGCAACAAATGAGACAGATGTATGCAGTCTTGAGCAGAAGTTGCAGTGACGGTTGTGGTGGCGATGATGGTGGTGGTGGTGGTGGTGGTGGTGATGGTGGTGCCAAGTGAGCGCTCGTTCTCCAGCCGGGCCGGCCTATG
Organism: Bertia moriformis; assembly: GCA_025802115.2. Lineage (NCBI taxonomy): Eukaryota > Fungi > Ascomycota > Sordariomycetes > Coronophorales > Bertiaceae > Bertia > Bertia moriformis. The sequence continues at coordinate 29,125 of JAOYNC020083333.1, forward strand.
GCTATCTCCAAACCCGGGGTACCGAGAAGAAAAAAAGACCAAAAACAACGAGGCTCAAAATCAGAAATGCCAGCGTCGCTGCGCACGAAAGAGAGAGTGAGGACGAGGGGCGAGAAAGGGACTGGGGATGGTTGAAATCCTGGAGAGCAAGAGCAGGAGTGGGAGAGGGTGGCGGGCTGGCGGGTGGTTCGATATATGTACCTACCGAGACCGGGACAGGGCCCCGGCTTTGCGACTCCTCCCTTTTCATGTATCCACGGTGAGCGGCGAGTGGTGAGAGCCGAGGGCAGGCAGCAGACGGCCGGGCGGGCAGGCATCATGATGGTGGTGGGGTATGGATGCCATTTAGTTCGCTCCCTGCCTATTCCGAATCTGCCTGCGTCCATCCCACATGTGCGGGGACCTTGGGACTGTCCAGGCGTGCCCGCGCCGCGCCCAGAGGGAGGGCCCAGGAACGGTACGCCCTTTATTCCCGTCACACTCTCTCCATCCAACCAGGTGCCGGCTTGGGCTGCAGGGCAAGACCTTAGAGGGAGGGGGGGTGGTCGTCCTGGTGGAGAGGGAGAGAGGTGGGGTGGGGGGTGTGTGAGAGGCAGTGAGCAGGTGAGGGAGGGCCGGCCGTTGATAGGCGGCAGCAGCAGGCGGGGGGAGGACGGGGAGAGGGCGGGAGGGAGGATGGGGGGGGGGCGTGGCCGACCAGTGTTTGGATTTTCTTTTCTGGATTTAATATCTGCCGTGTTTTTGGATACACGGGAGCGAGGACCCCCGGGCCCTTGGTGGGAGCAGCGGGAGCGGCAAGCCTGGTCTGGCCTGACCCAGGATGGCAGGATGGCTCGCCCTCACGCGGAACCCGGGCAGCGGAGACGGGCGGGCGCCGGCGAGCGAACGAGAGCGAGCGCGAGAGAGCATCATCAGACCCGAAAAACAGGGATATCTCCACCGGTGGCCATGTCCTGCAGAGGAATTCGCCCCCGGGCAGAGGGAAAATGGCGGATAGGATGTAGGTCCAGGCTCTATCCAGCCAGCAGGACCCTCCGTCGCCACCTGCGGACCCGCCGACGGCGCGATCCCAGCCACCGCCCGGTTGACCACTGCGAGGAGCCACTTTTTCGAGAGGAGCTGCTTTCGAGAGGAGAGGCGCGCGTGGGCACCGTTCCGGGACCCGGGGAAGCGAGGGAAGCGAGCGAGAGCTCTTTGCTCCGACTCTCTCTTTCAATCCCTGCCTGTCTCGCTCGCACTTGCCGGCTTCGCTGTGCCGCTCCGAGTTGTTGTGACGTTGTGCGTGTACACACAATGTGCAGGTGCGGTTACGGCTACGTACCCCCCTCTCGATTCTCCTTCGTGCCGGCTGAGCCAGTATCGCTCCCCGGCAGAGAAGGGGGCGGGGGCTGGGGAGAGGGGAGAGGGGAGAGGGAAAGAGGGGAGAGGGGAGGGGGCGGCGGCACGCGCGAGCGAGCGCGCAGGACTTGGTTGTTTTTTGTTGATGTTTACATCGGTCCCAAAACGGACGACGCGATCGGGGCGGGTGGGACGCACACCTTGATTCTCTTGTGGACGCACTCCTCGGGCGGCGAAACGGCGGCCCCACCTCCCACTCGTTTTTCGCCCCCCCCCCCGCCCCCCGATGAACTCCGAGTGGGCATGCGGTCCCCGGCCGGGCCCCACGGGCCCCCCAGGCAAAAAAAATAACATGAGGGAGCACGGGGGAGGAAAAGACAAGGGCTCAAGCGGGCGAGATCGACCCAGGATCCGCGGGATGTACATGTCCCATCCAGATGATGGCGAGATCTTCCGGCCAGCCCTGTCCGAAGGCCGGCCCCTCACGAAGAGTAGGAGACACCCTCGCTCGCTCCTCTCTTGCCCGAGAAAAGAGCCCGCATATGCATATGCTGGGTCAAGATCCCCCTCTGGCCGCGGCAGGTTTGGCTGGGTATCGACCCCATGATAATCAGCGGCGGCGACGGCGCCGCCGCCGCCGCCGCTCTTGCTGCTGCTGCTCCTGCTGCGGCTGCTGCTATGCCATGGTCCCGGCGCGTCTGGCGCCATCCATCTTACCAGCCGGTCGGCCGTCAGTCGCGCTCTGTCTAATCACGGCAGCACCCCCTGAGCCCCCCCCTGGGCCGGCAAGAGGATCAAAGAACAGAACGGAGCCCGGCAGAATCATGGCATCCCCGGTCCGGAGAATCATTAACGTCCGTCGCACGCGGCCGGGGTAGATAGAGGAAGGACGGGGGCAGAAATGGGAACAAGAAAAAACCCGAGCATCGTGGTGCAGCGCGCGGCGATACCGTGCCGACAGGGGGATGTGTGCTCGAAAGCAGAGACCCTCAGGGCCTGGCTCGGGACCCTCGAAGCTCGCATCGGGCCGGCCATGGCTCGCTCTTCTCTCCTCCTCTTCGCTCCGCTTCTTCGCTCCAGCGAGCGCGGTTGGGCAGAAACCCACTCCCTCCCGCTCGCTACCCAACCGCTTCTGCCTCAGGAACCAGCCAACCACGGCCGCTTTCTTGTTCCTTTTCTTCGCGTCCGGCGGCGGCAGGCCACCACCTAATGGGCCCGCGCGCACTCGCTCTCCAGCGCCGCGCACCCTGTTCCGGCTCTCCGACCCCTGCCCGGCCTGATACGTAACTGCTACTCGCCCATCCACCAGAGGCGAGACGTTAGCCAGAGGGGGAACACCGGTTCGCACTACCTGATCCTGTCGCCGGTCGCGAACTTGGGTTTGCGTGTCGCATGGCCGAGAAAAAAGGGGCCGCCGGCAGCTGGCGCGGCCGCAGCGATTATTCCGAACCGGGTCCAGACAGACCGGGAGGGGAAATTGGGGAGCCGTTGGGGACGCGCCAAGTCGAACAGAAAAAGAATAACCCCTGCTTGGGCTGTGAATCCCCGAGGCTACGATTCGCCAGCCGGCCGTGCTGGCTTGGTCCACAAAAGTGGCGGTCACATCTCACATTGCCCCCCTCCCTCGGGATCTACCCGACCAACAGCCAACAGGTCGCAGAGACGGCGGCCATGTCGTCCGGGCGTGTTCAGCCGGCCCTGGATGGATCCGGATAGCGAAAAAGGGCGGGAAAAAGCCGGGCGACGTTGAGTTTTGAATTGGAGCGGAGTGGAATGTGCCCGAGTGCAACGTGCCGGTCCAGGGCCTGTCTCGGGCCTGTCAACCAGATGGCATCTGGGATCTCGATCCCGACAGAAAAAGAAAACAAACCGAGTGGCTGCTAGTTGTCAAATCCTGATCCTCCACGCCTCATCACCCCGATGCAACAGCAGCGGCCGCCAAACTGGAAGTGACCACCACCACCACCACCACCACCGGCAAGGCCGGTTATGACGTTTTCCATCGTCTGACGGTGGCCGCCAATCCGCGGCCTCGCCACGCGATTGCCACGGCACACAGAGCCCGGCCTCCCTCGCTTGTGACAAGCTAGTAGCGCCGGTGCTGCGCTGCCTCACCTCTGCCCGTCCCCGTCGCCCGTCGCCCGTTGCCCTTGCCCGTCGCCCGTCTCCCGCCTGACCGAGACGCATGCGCACGCGGCACAGGGACGCTACGCAGCTGGGCTGACTGGCTGACTGGCTGACTGGGCTGGCCAATCGTGGAAAACGGATCGGTGACGCGGGACCGCCGGCCAGAGGGTTCCCGGTCGCGGGTGGTCGTCGGCAGGGGTCCCAGGACGTCTGCAAGTGCTGGCCGGGAACGACTGAGGCGGCAGGCGCAAATTTGTCGCAGCTGATTGATTGATGATCGAGCGAGGAAGGGGGCCCCCGCTGCCTATTCAGTATTCCCAAGTCGACGGGAGAATGACCGGCGCCAGGTACACTGGACCCCCCGGCGGCTGTTGCGCTGATTCCAGTCCGGCTCTTGCCAACCGCATGCAGGGTGCGAAAAACAAACGAAACAATGGAGGCGACGGACAGGAGGTGGACTTGGGATCCGGGCGCGTTTCCCGACCGGGCCTCGGTTTTGGCACCCGATCGCGATCACCAATTCGACCGACCTTTGGCACGGCGGGTGCCCAAGGAGGCCAGCGGACAGTAGTGGTTTCCCAAACGAGACGCAAGAAGAGAAGGGTCGGCGTATAACGGGGCTTGGAGAGACCGCAGCCGCGAATGTGCTGCTGCTGCTGTATGTAGCGGAGCGCAGCGCAGCGCATACCTTCCTCGGGCTCGCTCGCCGGCTGGGACGCGACACCGGGTCCCGGCCGCCTGTTTCCTCCGGCTGGGTCTGTCTGCTTCTGTTTTCGGTCTTGTCCCGTTGTGCCCCACCTGGGGATGTTGACATGTGTGAGGGAGCGTCCTGGCACCCTGGTTATGCAGCTGTTGTGCCGGATCCTGGTTGGACGCCAGTCCGTCTTGCCCGCCTGGCTGCCTGCCGAATATGATTCCTGCGGCCCGGCCGCGCCTGGCGCGCCGTCTCGCGACTGGCCAGAGTCGGCGCACTTCATTACAGGGTCCCTGGTGAACGACGCCGGCCGCTCCACATGGCATGGCCCGTCATGGCCCGTCTGGCGGGGATAAGAGCCCGAACTGAGGGCCGCTGCCCAACCGACGAGGCCGGAACCTACTGGCCGGGGTGGCCCTTTCTCCACTCCTTCCACGTGTCCACGGTTGCAGGCTGGTGGATGGTGGCTGTCGGTTCGCCAGGGCCGGCGGCGCAGTCATCCGACATGCGGCTTTTCCACCGCTCCACCGCAACAAGTCGGCCGTTCCATTGTGTGGTGTAGAGAGCGAAGGTGGGTGTGTCAGCTGGCGCCCTCCGGCAGGCCCCGTCATCTCGTCGCCGCTCTAACGAGATGAGTGAGCATCCAGCTTGGCCGGTTTTTGTGCCGTTGGTGCCGCTGGTGCCGTCTTGGCATTCCGCGTCCCACGTCCCGCGTCCCGCGTCCCTCATCATCATCGGCCGCCTGTCCAGACGTGATCACCGCCAAAACGTCGTCACCATCCTCCGTCGGGTCGGGCGTGGGGGGTCCGGCCTGGAATCGCGATGAGGAGCAGGAGCAGCGCGCGCGCGGCGGACTCGGCATGCGCAACCCCTCCTCGTCGCCAGGACTTGCCTGGTCCTTCCCGCCGTTGCCGTTGGCCGGCCCATCCAACTGCTTTTCTCTTCCCAACCCCCTGTCCCTGCTCGGTCCCTGTTCGGTCCCTGCTCGTGATGGTGACTGGCCCAGCCTCCTGGATTTGCTATATCCAGCCGCAGCACCGCCCTCCGGCCTGGTTTTTCTTTTTTCTTTTCTTTTTCGGTTTCTTATTCTGTCTTGTCGTGCCAAGTGCCGACGGCCGACTGATCCGTCGTCATCGCGTGACCCCTGCCTGCCTACCCTGTCTCCCTCAACCCGAAACCCCACGACAGATCCAATCAGTCTCTCCCCCCTGGGCTGGATGATCACGAAAAAGAAAACAAACATCTGGCTGACCACACAGACACCGCCCCCTCACACCACCACCGCCCGCGGCCGCCCGCCACCGCCGCAGACCAGGCTCCCTGCGCACTTCAGTGGCTGTTCTCGCTTCCCCCCCAAGCTGTAAGGCACCCGAAACAGGAGCTGAACTGGCGGTGAGCAGAAAGTGCACAAAATTAGAAAAATCAAGAAACGAGCACTTGCAAAAAGCGATTAAAAAAGAAAGGATGGGCGTACAGAGCGTCGTCGTCGACCCAGCCAGCCCCTCGCCCTCGTGAGTCAGGCCTGTTTTTGGGCGCTTCATGCTCCCAAGGATGATGGCCCCTGGCCCGGCATGGATCAAAATGACCTCGGGGTTGGGGTCCCCGGGAACGGGACCGGAGAAAGGGTACTTACTGCCTACACTGCCTTGGCTGCCTGGCAAGGAACTCGAGCTCTTTTGCTCAGATCTGGAAATCGGAATCGACCAGCCTCCTCTTCGGCTGACTGGCCGTCAGTGCCATCCCTGGCCCCCCCCGGCCGCTTTAGCGAGACTCTCCCCGAATCATGCGCCTCTTGGTCCGGTCCCGCAACGTACTTTGGTGGTGGGCGGGCGCGGCGGCGGCATGGCGGCGTCGCGGCGTCGCGGCGTCGCGGCCCCTGGAACATCTGGGGCGCATGGCTATCAGCACGCGAAAGGTCCGCGGCCCAGAGCCAGTCAGACGTCAGACTTCTTGCCCAGCCTGGCCCTCTCCCCCGACTGGTCGGCTCATTGCAGCAGCAGCAGCAGCAGCAGAAGCAGTAGCAGAAGCCGCAGCCGCAGCAGCAGCAGCCAAACATACCCTCTCCAAGGTCGCTTCTTCGCTCCTTCTGTCCCCAACCACGGGCCGCGGCCGAGTGGCGGGGGGGCGGCTGATAGACTGATACACCCCGCATGTTCCGCCCGACGCCCGGACGAGACTGGCGGTGTGGCCGAGACACGCGCGCCTCTTCCTCCCTGGTCGGAAGCGCATCGGCTGCGAGAGCGGGAGGGGGCAAAAACCGGCGCCGGTTTGGTTGCTGATCGGCCGGGGTACGTACCCTCCCTCGCATACGCCGCCGACCGAGACAGACTACCGCGGCGGCCGGCATCGCTGAGAGGCCAGAGACCCCCAACCACAGCCCACAGCCCACAGCCCACGCGTGCTCGTAGAGCTCACCGCCCAGGATCCGGTCCTCTCCCTTCGAACACGCGGGTCGGGCTTGTGAGGGCCGAGCGGCGAGTAGCGATAAGCATGTGATGACGGCTTCTGGCCCAGGGAGCATGGCAGGGAGAGCGGCATGGGGTGGTGTCATGGTGGTCATGGTGCCATGAGGCAAGCCACAGGGTACACACGTAGCACCCCCAGCCGGCACATCCTGCAATTGTCTCAGCGGCTCCGGTTTGAGGCTGCTGCACGATGCCGCATGTTACAGGGTGGGTCATGTCCGGCCTCGAGCTCGGCGCCCGATGGTGGATCAATAATGGCTTGCTGGCCGACTGGCGGGTCCCTGGCCCGGCCTGGTATGGCTGCCCTTCCCTGATGAGATCATGGCCTCGGGGGTTCGCGTCTGGGGTTGGCTTTTCAGCCTATGCATGTCCGGAGGGATTGATCATGCGCCTGTTCGGGTGAGTGCACCGTGATAGTGATCGGCCGAGTTGACCCGAGAGGCCAGGGCGCGATAGCCAAGTCACCAACTGCTCCCTGGGCTCCGAGCCATCCCTGGAGTGCCTTGCGGTTATTCCTGATGTCGTGCCGTTGACGGGTGCGCGGACTGCTCGGATCCCGATACACGGGCCGGTGGTAACTCCGCCATCCATCGCATCACACCGGCCAAGAAGAATCGGATCCAGCCATCCCATCCCATCCGTGGGGGATCCGGCTTACCTGCCCGGTCCTGGAGAGGAGCTCTCGTGGTGGGATTCGACATCTGCATCATGGCAGCGACTGTCGCCCTGCTGGGGGTGGGGTGACCCACGGGTGGGATGCACCGCTCGCATACAGCACGGCGGTCTGGCCTGGGCTTGGATCCGCGGCGGTAATTTGGAATGGCAGGACTGCCACTTCCTGGCAGAGTCAGTCGGCCGCGAGTACGATGTAACCGTCTCATACAACACATCAGTCTGTGTCTTGTCTGGTCATTACTGGGACCCGCTGTTCTGTATTTGACTATATACGCCTGCTCCAAGAACCTGCAACCCGCATGATGCGCTCTGCTAAGCCCCGGTCATCCTATCCAGACTTGAGACCGCGACTCCAGATTTGACGATCCATATCCTTTCTCCGAGAACCGACAATACGCTTGACGTGCCCATCCAAGCCCTGGGGGTCCAGTCTAGACTCCAGACCGCAACTCTGGACTGGGCTATCACCATGCCGGGAGAGACGATGACGCATGGGGGTGCACTCTCCAATATTACGGCGGCTGGTCCGCTGCGGTGGCTGGCTTCATCAACGCCCATGACAAACCTGGCCATCTCTCGGCCTACCTACCCCTGACGTGGACATGTATGCGCACATGGAGGCTCGCCGGCAGGCAGGCAGTCATCAGCCGCACTGATGCCACCTCGAGGACCCACCCAAAACGGCTGTGTATGTGTATACACCCCGGAGCCCCGCCCGGAGTAGATCAAGCATAGAGGCCCCGCCGGCCAGTCGTCAACTTCCTTTGCTAGAGCCCGGATGAAAAGCCCGCCCGATCAGGCCAATCTCACCGCCACCTGTCGGGATAACTATCGGCCACTACACTCTCGCCATTTGCGTGTGCCCGCCTTCTTCACAAGATATATCCTCCGCCGCACCACCGCCACCGGCAAATTCAAGTGACTACCCCAAATCCATGAGAGTTCTGGAGGAAAATCAGAATCAGCCGGCTTGCTGAGGCTATCTGCATGATAAATACCGCTGTTTTTGCCAGTAGCTCGTCAGATATCGGCCGGTTCAGAGAACCGACTCTGACCAACAGACCGGATCGACGACAGCAAAGCCCGGCCATATTCGAGTCGGAACCTCAACGGCGCGAGACCCGGGGACCGACGACGGTAACCCGGCACATGGCCGAGTCGGAACCTCGATGACGACGCGTGGCGCGGGAAATGCCGCTCTCGCAGTAGGACCGCTGGCGGCGGCTGTCCGTTGATTGCCCCGCCGGCCGGTATAGATGTGGATATGAAAATCACACTCACCAGTCCATCGCGGCGCGCGCCCGATCGCTACGGTTGCGTCGGGATGTTTCATCAACCTATAAAATGGACAAGGGACCCGATTGAGTTACATCTGGATGCTTCGTTGATCTATATCATCACCCGACTGGGCATGGGGATGTGCCGCGTGACAAGGCTACTGCTAAAAGTCTTGTGACGCGCCTGGCAGTGGTCTGATCGGTCGCCTGACCAGCTCAATGGGGAGCGAGATGGGCGATCGTGCTGTCATCACAGAAGCAGATCAGGGTTTCCCGCGTCAATGAGGACATCAACACGGGCTCAGCAGATGACGTATCAGAAGCTCCTATCGAGCATAAATAGGATGGGATCTCTCCCAGAAACAGGGGAGAGCAGATCAATACAAGATACAATCTCACGCTGATAAAGGCGCTCTGAGCCCCATAAGTCTGCCCCCAGCGGCGGCGTCTTCTTCTGCCCCTTGCAACATAAAGTGATGCTTTGACAGTCCATAGCATAACCCATTACATCCATCCTGACCGCACCATAATGGCTCTGCAGCTTCCCCCCTATCAAGGCCCCGAAGCGAACGGGTGGTCGAGTTTGCGCCTCAGCGCTCACAGACTATTTGCAAATGGCTGAAGGGCCTGGGGGAGATACATGGGTGCCCGCAGGATGAACCGGCCGAGAGGGCTGATGCTGGGGCCGAGTGAGAGATACGAGGCAGATGGACGCGAGGAACCGGTAGTTATACACCAGCAACTCCTGGCCTGTACTGAACAAGATCCGCTCCAGCTTGTCACTCCGGCAGGACTCGGGAAAACAAAGACGGCCAAGTGCCGACTGCTTGACTGCCTTGATAGACCACCGGCAGGGACAGGAACGAGAGAGATCCGAAAATGCCGAGATGGGGTGCGATTTGAAAGTCAGCTGAATCGGCTGGCTGGACACGTGTGTGGCGTAGAGGTCGGTCTATGCAAGGGGGGCAGGAGTAGGGTCGGGATATCATCTTCAGCCGGCTTGGCAGCAGTGCAGGTGCCAAGCCCGCTTGCCCAGTCATGAGCAGTGCTGAGACCACCGACTTACTCGAGGACATGGGCCACGTACTTGCCACTACTTCATTGCACTCTTATCATTACTCTCATGCCACTTGCTTATTTCTCCTTCTCTCGCCTTTTTCAAATCTTCTTTTCTCTTTCTTGTTGCTCAAAAAAAACCTCCGGTCTTTTTTTCCTCTCCCTCGATTTGTGTTTCTTCCTCTTCCTCTTCCTCTTCTTCCTCTTCCTCTTCTTCCTCTTGCTCTTATTCCTCTTGCTCTTCTTCCTCTTGCTCTTCTTCCTCTTCCTCTCCTTCCTCTTCTTCCTCTTGAGCATTTTCCCAGGGCCAATGAGCCGGAGCAGGCTTTGCCATCACTATCGGGGCATCTATCAACCATCGAGAAGATCCGGGTCCCCTCCGTTCCGCTCCGTGTTGCGTATCAACGCCATGCTGTACTATGGAGAGGGTGCAGGGACAGACAGGGGCCAAAAACGGCAACGAAGCAGAAACCAATACAGCAAAGGAAAAAAAGCAAGACATGTACGTCCGGAGCCGGCCGGCGGGGACCGGCCGGCATCCGGCACGACGACACATGGGCTCAGAAAGCGATGTAGTCTTTCTGGTCGCCAAAGTCAGTATCGCCGAGACGGTCGTCCCCGATAAATTCCTCGACAGCATCCGAGTCGACATCGTCGCTGTCGACGGATTCATCATCGCTGGACAGGTCATCGGCATCGTTGTCGCTGCTGCCATCGGCAGCGTTTCTCGCCCCGCCGGCGGCCTGCGCCTTGCGCAGGTGGCTGGCTCTCTCCCGATGGGCGAGCTTGCATCCCTTGATCCTGCACTTGCCCGTGTTGGTGAAGTCCGGGCACTCGAAGAGGACGTGGCGCTCCTCGCAAGACGCCCCCTTCTGGCAGTATCCGTTGAGACCGAACGACCGGCAGACGGGTGCACCTGCAGACACGGCCGAGTGAGCATAGACGCAGGTGGGGTTGGTGCAGTTTCCCTTGGCAAAATGCAGGCACGCGGGGGTCCGCTCAGGGGTGGGGTCGTGCGACAGATCGCAGTTTTGCGGGGCGGTGCATCCTCCCCGGAGGAGGAAGTCTTTGCAGATGGCGACCCCGGCCGGGTCATGGGTATATCGACAGGCGGGTCCCTTTGGGCATGATCCTGGTCGGGACACGGTGGTGGTCAGCTGGAGATCCGGACAACGTACCGCTGTTCCCTGGGGCGAGCAGGAGCAAGACGACCGGTCGTGGCGGATCGAGGCGCGGGCGTGGGTGCGCGGGCGCGCGGGCGGGCGCGGGCGCTGGCGCGCGAGTGTGGAGTGAGATAAAATACCGGTGGAAGAAAAGGTCCTGCAGGGCTCGTTGGTCTTGACGACGCCGGATTGGCTGGGCAAGGTTAGTAGGGATTATAGGGGCGAGGAGAGGGGCCCCATACCGCTGCGCCTTGACCACGCCGCTGCGGTAGAGATTGCCATTCTTGCTGCGATAGAATTTGACGCCGGCCACGTGCGCAGTCTTGGGCGTTGAGTTCCCGGAATTGATCCGGCCTGCCTGCCCAGTGAGCCGAGTGTTTTCTTGTATCCGCCACGAGGCGCGAGACGGACCTGGGATCTTGACCAGCTTGCTGCCGCCCTTGGTCAGCCGGAAAGGAACTCCTCCGACCTCGATCTCAACCTCAACGGCGGGGGCATGGCGACCACTGGGGACGGCGGTGGGGGGGTTAGCAGGGCCGGCCTGGCCGGAGGAGATAACCATCAGCTTGTTCCGCTCGAGCCTGTCCCGGGTCTGGAGCTTCTGCAGGCGCGACGCCTCCATGGCCCTGATCCGGGCCTGGCTGTCCTTCTCGTACACGGCCGAGTTGATGAGCTGGCGATGCCTGTCGTTCTTCGAGACCCACGAAGTTGCGGATAAGTGGGGAGGGGAGGAGGAGGAGGAGGAGCCATCTGCGGGAGGGACGGGGGTGGGGCCGGGGCCGGGGCCGGGGCTGAGGGGATCCGGAGGGGTGGAGGTGCCGTTGAGGACCAGGGTCCGGTTGCGATGGTTGGGCTGGATCGAGGGGCGCCCGACTCGGTGCTGGCTATAGCCGCCACGCCAGGAGTTGACTATGACGGGGAGTTAAATATTGCCAGCATCTTAGTATCTTCAAGAACGATCGGCTGATCCCGGCGAAGCGGCGACCTCGCTGCCGTCAACCAGAGTGATGGGTGGAGGGGAGGAAGGTGGCACGCACGGCGGTGATGGGCCGGGTGAGAGTTTGCGACAGGCGACGCCGCCTGGTGTTGTTGACTCTTGCGGCGGTTGATCTGGCCTAGAGAGGAAGAGCCGTCAGTGCGATTGAAAGGTGAAATTTTTTCCATCTTGGTTGAGGACCCACCCGCGAGCTGAACAATCCGGGCCTGCAGACTCTTGTCTTCTTCAGACATATTCGCGATAGATATACTGCGGGGATGCGGTGAGGGGTGCTTGGAGATGGGGGATGGGGGATGGGAGTGGGAGATGGGAGATGGGAAACGGGAGTGGGAAATGGGAATCGCGATCGGCCGGCCAGACGTGCGGGTGCGGGTGCGGGTGCGGGTGCGGGTGCGGGTGCGGGTGCGGGTGCGGGTGCGGGTGCGGGTGCGGGTGCGGGTGGGGACGAGTGCGAGGGAATCAGGAGAAATGGAAATCGAGTTGGTTGCGGTGGGATTGATTGGAATGGCGGTTGGCAGGATGCCGCAGCCTCGCTGGGGGGTGGCGACCACGTGATTGGCGGAGAAATCAGAGCCCGACATGAGACAGAGCAGAGGCGTGCATCAATCACGTAATGGGCTAGAGTTGCAGACTTGTGGCACGCACTTCATACCGCAATCCGCGAGCATAGAAACGCGCGCGTAGATGCGCCCTTTTCAAACTTGCCCGCATCGCGCCATTTCAATTTCCATTATCCGCCCCGGATTTCTGCCCTTGTTGCCGCTCCTGGCCTCCCTCCCTACTGCCAGCCCAATTTCCATCCTGGCCCTCGGACTCAGACCACCGCCCGCCATTCGTTCTCTCCGCCGCCGCCTCCTTCCACCATGGCCATGGCAGCCCCGTCCTCATGGGACCTCCTCGACGAGAAGGAGGAGCTCGAGCTCCATCGGCAGCGCCTGCTGAATGTGGAAGAAAAGCCATTCAAGCGCATCACCAAGCGGCTGACCAACCTGGCCGCGTTCGCGGCTGCGCCCTCGCCGTCCCACCCGAGTCCGGCGGCCACCCTCGAGGCGGGCCTGGCCGAGCCCCAGCTGGAGGTCCTGCGGGAGGACCTCCTGCTGGACCTGGCCGCCTTCGACAGCAGCATCGCGCGGCTGCAGTTTCTGCTCGACGCCAACGAGCGCGAGCGCGACCGCTACGCGGCGGACCGCCGCCGCATCGCCGCCGAGAGCGCCGCCGTGCGGGCCTCCAACGCCGACCTGCGCCAGCAGCTCGACGACGCCCGGGCCGCGCTCACCCGCCGCAAGAAGTTTGACGAGCTGGCCGACGCCATCACCGAGAACCGGGCCCTGCGCCCGCGCGACGAGCAGCATGCCGCGCTGGCCAAGCTCGCGGAGGAATGCGCCGAGCTGGAGCGCGAGAGCGAGGCGTACAAGGCCACGTGGCGAGAGCGGCGCGACCAGTTCGGCCGCATCGTCGAGGAGGGCATGAATCTCCGCCGCCTGATCCGGGACGAGAAGGAGGAGGTGGAGCGGCGCGAGGGCATGAGCGGGGAGGAAGGCGGAGAGGACGGGGGTGGCGGCGCCGATGGGGCCGCTCCCCGCCCTGCCGGAGCGGGCGCCGCCGCAGCGGCGATGTCTGCCGCGTATGAACCGGCCAGCGCCGGCGGCAGGACCCCGGCCACCGCGGCCGCCAGCCCAGTGGATAGCGGGACCGGGACCGCGATCAGCCATGGCGGTCTTCGGCCAGGCCCGTCGGGGCGGGCCGGAAGCGTATCCCGGAGCGGGAGCCCGAGCGTGGGCCCGAGCCGGGCCCAGACCGCCGAGCCCGAGCCCGAGCCCGAAGCCGAGCCCGAGCCGGTGGTCAGCGACATGGACGATGCTGACGACGGGGAGGTGCTAGAGGAGGGGCAGGCGGGCGCGGGGGCGAGGCCGGGGGCGGAGGACGTCGAAATGAGGGACGAGGACGACGAGGATGAGGAAGGGAGGATCGTGGAGCCGCCGCGGATCACGGTGGACAGGCCGGGGGAGCAGGCCGCCGATGACCTGATGGACCTGGACGGGAGATGATTGTGATGAGGGGACGGGGCAGACGGCGGCAGTCGTGACAGGATAAATATGGATGGGAGGTGATCAGATATATACCTGAGAACGGATAATTCCGATACTACTAGCGGCCGAGCCGGACTGACCAAGTTTCTCGTGGTGAGGGAAAAGATAGCCGGGTCCGTCTCTCCCTTCCTCTTTCACCGGTTGTTGGGAGGGAGGAGCACGAGTGACGATCCGGATCAATTCGGGCCACTCATGTATCCTTCATGGGCTGTTGAGGGGTCCATGGCCAAGGACAAATAGCCCATCTAAACTCGACCCCCTCGCCATACTCTATTTCTCGTGTTCTTAACGGACGGCCAAGGTATCGACGGGGGTCGACAAAGCTCGGGATGATTGCGGCGCCCGTCATACTCGACCCGCTACACGGCGTCTTGCTCCCTCGGCCCTTTCTCTGGCCATGTCGCAATCTCGACAATAGCCCTCACGACTCATATCATGGACGCCCTCTCGGCTCCATGAAGAGAGCGCAATAAATCATGTCCGGAATAATGAGTTGTGTACTGATCAGGCTTCCCCTCATGGCCCTTCCCCACCCTGACTCGGCCTGTCATCTGGCTATCCTGCCCCGCCGAGACGGCTGGAGAATCAGACCTCGCCCTTGAGTAGATCCGCCGCCAGGTCGCGCCACTTCCGCGCCTCGCTCAGCTCCAGGCTCTCGGCTTCATCCTCAGGGCCGTCCTTTGGCGCCTCGACGCCGTCATTGGTCGTCTTGGCCGTAATCTGGGCCTCGAGATTCTGTACCGCGTCGGCCAAGCGCTTGTGCAGCGGAACGAAGATGTTCCTGGTCTCCTCGCGGGCCTGAATCTGAGTGCGGGGCAGGCCGGGGAGGTTAGTCGTTAAGTCGATGGGCAGGTAAAGCGAGGAAGAAAGAGGAAAGAAGGAAAAGGGAGAAAAGAGAAGAGACGAGAGCGAAGACGAGGCGAGAGTCGAGAGTAGGCAAGGGGGGGGGAAGTAGAAAGAGGAAAGAAATAAAAGGCAAGATACGCGAGAGAAAAAAACGGAAGGAACGATGCGGAAGAGAAGCAGGGGAAGAACCGGAGACATGAAAAGACAGGGCCCGCGAACCTCCTGCTTCAAGACAAACGCTCCATTGCCATCCTCGCCCTCTTTCCCATCCTCGAGATCCTTCTTCAGCTGATCGATCCGAGCCGTCTGCTGCTCCAGCTCGCGCCGGTACAGGCCGTCTTCTTTGTAGAGCCGGGCGACCGCCTTGCTCGCGATCGAGAGCGGACCAGGCGGGGGCATAGCTGGCGGCTGGGAAGGGCCGAGCGAGCGCGGTTTGATCGGGCGATCGGGTGGTGGGGGTCTCTGGATCGCGGGGACCAGATCTCGGCGGGGTTTGTTGGTCCGAGGGTTGGGTTGGGTTCGGTTCGACGGCTAGTTGGCGGGGATTGGCCCTTGAGAGAGAGGGCTGATGCTTGGTGGAGAAAGTTGATGCTGAGGGAGGGCCGAGCGAGCTTGACGGAGCGGGGGAGGGGTAGTTTGTATGGGGCAGGGCCCACTAATAAAAGGCAGACCGAGCAACTGCCCATTATCATTCCCACCTGATCCACCCCCGGGGCTGTCGCGCTATGGTGCCGCTAAATAAAATACGGCTCAATTGACGGCTTCATCTTTTACTCTTGGGGCATGATACCTACCTACCCCTGGAGCATAACGGATGAGCGCCAGGTAAAAGGGATGGCCGAGGCATCCTGACGTCAGGTAGCTGGTCCCTGGCCAAAAAGTGTTCTTACTGACAGTCATCGCAGTGCAGTTCATCATCAACCAGCAGCCTCCCCTTGACGTTTATATAATAGGTGATCCGATAGCCGGAGCGAGACCGATGCCCTCTCCTACCTTAATAGACCATATCTTCGGGGGGAACCCCCAACCGAGCCGGAAACGCCAACCGATCCCCCAAAACGTATCCCAGCCCAGAAAACCCCCAAGCCAACGACGCGAACCACCGACGTTTTCTTGGACCCCCTGCCGAGGCATGTGCCCGCGCTTGACCTCGTACCGTCACCGCACCTCACCGTGGCACATGTCCGGGCCCGGACAGAGGGGGGTCATCATCATCTGTCTCTTCCTGGCCTGCCTCTCCTTCGCCACCCTCCGCCGCCATCTCTTCGTCGCCGTCCTGCCCTTCCGACATGCCCTGCTCATCATCTTCGTCGTCGTACCCCTCCCCATCATCGTCCCGATCCCCCGCGGTTTTCTGTCTGCCGGCCTCTCGCTCGGCCCAGGCGCCCCACAAGCCGCGCTTTCCGCGCAGTCTGATCTCGGACCCGAGAGCCTCGCCTTGCTCGACTTTGATGGCATCTTTGGTGGCGAGGACGAGGCACTCAAAGAACATCTTGGTCGCATCCGCCTTGGTGGTCTTGCGCTCCGGCACCAGGTGCTGAAACACGATATGCGACGTGCGCCGCCTCTCATCGTCCTCGGCCGCCTCGGGCCCGAACACGTCTCGCAAGATGTGGACCGCATGCTTGGTGCCTATCGAGATAGGACCGCTGTCGGCCGGGTGCACGACTGGAATCACGGTCTGATCAAAAGGCGGGACCGACATGTCGGCCTCGGGAATGTCGAGCGAAACGTGCCGATCACGGCCGCCAGCTTGACCGTTGTTGTGAGCTTGAGCTTGGTCGTCCGACGGGATCTGCAGCACCGACTCGTCCCTGATCGACATGGACCGATCTGCGCGCTCGACCGTGGACGAGTCGCGGCCGACGCCGTGGCCGAACCCAAACTCCTCCTCGGGGCCGAGATTCAGCCGTGGTGATTTGGCCGTCGCTGCGCCCTCGACGGGTTCGCTCTGGAGCCGGCGCCGCTTTAAGCGACCCGAGGAGGCGTGAGCGGGCTGGACGTCCAGGCCAAGCAGCCCCTGGAGCTCGGGCGCCCAGTTGGCAGTGCGACCCTCCAACACCACATCAGTGACGAACGCTCCGCTCCGCTGCATGGTGTCGAGTGCGAGCGCGAACGGGTCGCGACTGAGGAACTGAGACGGCCGGAGAAGCGGGTCCGCGTTGGACTCCAGCTCCTTGTACTTGGCGATCGAGATGGTCGTCTCCGAGTCGGGGGCGAGCAGCTTCTGGCGCCGGGGCCGAGCTCGGGCCGAGGGCCTTCGGCCCGCCGCCGTCGGCGCGGCCGCCGCGGCCGCCGCATCCTCTGGCCCACCCTCCTG
Organism: Bertia moriformis; assembly: GCA_025802115.2. NCBI lineage: Eukaryota > Fungi > Ascomycota > Sordariomycetes > Coronophorales > Bertiaceae > Bertia > Bertia moriformis. Next base: position 46,173 of record JAOYNC020083333.1, read on the forward strand.
CTGCTGCTGCTCGTAGAGGTCGATGTTGCTGGCCTCGTTCCAACTCGCGATCACCTCCCGCTCAAAGTCGGGATCAATGTCGGATAAGGGCGATTCCGATACCCGGGCCCGGGCCCTCGGGTCATCGGCCAGCTCCGGCACCGTCACGGTGTGGTCGTCGTCCAGGTGGACGTGGAAGTCGTTGTCGAGCATGGGCATATCGCCGTCCTCGTCGGCGATGCGCACCCCGTTGTCGAACCCGACCGAGGACGGGCCTTGGCTGGGATGGCGGTCACGGCCCTTCTGGGGCGTCGCGGCCCCGGTCCTGTCAAACTGGCCGTACAGCTCATCCTCGACCGCCATCTGGGCCGGCCCGTCCCGGCCCATCTCGATGTCGCTCGTCTCGGCCAGGTCGAGCTGACGGACCTTGGCCAGCCTGTCGGCCACGCTGATGTTGAGGTCGAAATCGACAGTGCTGTCGATGTTGTCCATTGGCGGGCCCAGTCCGAGCTCGACATCAAAGTCGTCATTCATAAACTGGCTGCTCATCATCAGGTCTTCCTGTAGGTTGATGTGGCGGAGGTTCTCGGCCAGCCCCTTGCGACCGAACTGCTGGTTCGCCACGATATCGTCGAGCCGGGTGAAGTGGAGTTCGGGCAGATCATGGTTGTTGTGCTCGGTGGTCCGGTCCGGCACGATGAGGCTTGCGCGGTCGGGGATGATGAGGGCGGCAGGGATCTCGTTGCTAACGGAGGGCCGGAAGGCCTAGTCAGGGAGGGGTCAGTCCCGGCCGTATGGTGGGTGAGTGTACACACGGCACGCGCGTACCAGCTTGATCTTTGCGAGCGCCTCGGTGCAATCCTCGAGCAGGTAACTAGACTTGCGGTGGTAGATCCGCACGACACCCAGGAGTAGCTGTCCCTTGACTCGCAGCGCCAGTGGGGCCTGGGTCGGGGCCATGATCTGCTCGATGCTGTAGGTGAGGTTCGACTGCAGGATATGGAATTTGCTCAGCTTGCGATCCATATGGGCCGAGGCCCAGATCGGAGCCAGCGGCCCATTCTTCTGAAAGAGCTCGGTCGAGTAGAACATGGTGGCGATTGGGAAGGAAAAGAAAAAAGGCGGGCAGCAAAAACGGATAGAGACGGCGATCGGGAGCTTGCCGAGGCAGAAGAGGTCTATGCCACAAACAGGGCGGCCAAGGCTGGCGGAAATCGAGGTCGAGGGGGCGGGCGAGAGGATAGCAACAGAAATGGAGAGAAAAGCGGGTAAACAACGAGGGCGGGGGCGCGCCGTCGGTTTGCGACGAGGTAAGAGGTGTTCCGAGTGGCGCGCTCAGCAGCGGCAGGTTGCTCCGCAGCAGGGGGGTCCTGGTGCTTAGCGTGAGCAACAAGTCGCGAGCACCCCGGCGGCTCGATTGTTTTTGTTCGAAGATATCTTAGATGGGAAAGGGGAGGCAAGACCGCGGCCGAGCCAGGCCAATTCGGCCAAGGCGGGAATCCGATGCTGCCAACAATTGGCACCGGCTAAAACTGAAGAAATATGAAGGCTGGGGGCTTGTTGAAGTCGCGCAGTTGCGATTTCTCTTACACATGCCGGCGCAAGTGAGTGCACGCGGGAAAGAAGTGGCTGGGGGGAGGCAGGGAGGAGGGGGAGGGGGAGAACCTCAGGGGCAGCCAGGCCTCAGGGGCAGCAAGGCATTGTGGGGACAACAGCAGAGCAGCGCCGGCAAGGCTGACGTGATCGCAGCCTCGCATGCCAAGCCGAACCCGCAACCCTCGACTCGCAACCTGCAACCCGCAACCCGCAGCCCTCAAACCGGCCAATTCCAAGCTAGGGGAAAGTCCAGCGCCGCAGACCAATCAAAAGTTGTCCGAGCTGAACGTTGCGCACGACATGGCCAGCAGCCGGCCCAGTCGGTAGGGGCTTGTTCGCATTGTTGTATCGTCGTACAATGCCGATTCGGAGCCAATCAAGATCCTGTCCTCGAGATTCGCATTCTCCCCCTCGACTTGTGAATCCCGTCCGCATATACTGCCGCCGCCACCACCACCACCACGGCAAGCACACCACCCCTGCCGTCGGCATACCTACATGACCGCGGCCCCCCTCCCCTCGCCTCCTTCTCCTCGAGAATGCAGTGGCCGGGATCGGACTCCCAGAATGGCTCGCTGCTGCCCGTGACCACGGCTGCGGGCGGCCGCGCCGGCATCATCGGCGCGGCCGCAGTCAACGGCTTCGCCGACGAATACGGGTCCTCATCACGCGACCACCGGGCCGAGCCGCGCCTGCGGCCGCCCAACTACATCCGCGCCACCTCGGCACAGTCCAGGGTAGCTAGCCAGACCCCGGCCCCAGCTCCGGCCCCAGCTCCGGCCTCAGCCCCGGCCCCGGCCCCGGCTCCGGCCTCGCCCGCCGAACCGGCCAAGGAGACCGGGCGCCAACGGAGCCAGACAGCAGAGCTGACCCGGAGAGACAGGGCGTCGCGGACGAGTTCTCTCATCTGTCCGCCACCGAGGCGGCCGCGAGGCTGCGGACGTCGCTGACCTTTGGCCTGAGCACGACCGAGGCCCTCAGCCGGCTGCGCGACCACGGCCCGAACGAGATCCCGCACGACCCACCCGAGCCGCTGTGGCGCCGGTTCCTGGGCCAGTTCCGGGAGCCCCTGATCGTGCTGTTGCTGGCCTCGGCCGGCGCGTCCGTGCTGGTCGGCAACACCGACGACGCCGTCAGCATAACGATCGCGGTCACCATCGTGGTCACGGTGGCGTTCGTGCAGGAGTACCGGTCAGAGCGGTCGATCGAGGCGCTGAACCACTTGGTGCCGAACCACGCCCACCTGGTGCGCGGAGCAGGGCCCGGGGCCATGGCCGGGGCCGGGGCCGGGGGCGGGGGCGAGAGCGTCAATGCCTTGTCTCCCGCCAGCGCGGTGCTGTCGCCATCGCCGCCATGGAGCAGCGTCGGGCCGGCCGACCTGGCCGATACCACGATGAGCGCCGCCGCCGCCGCCGCCGCCGCACCGACGGACGAGGTCCTGGAGGCTGCCTCATCCAAGGTCACTGCTGCCCAGCTGGTGCCCGGGGACCTGGTCCTGTTCACGGCCGGAGACCGGATCCCGGCTGACGTTCGGGTCACTCGGGCAATCGGCCTGACCATCGACGCCTCGAATCTGACGGGCGAGAACGAGCCGGTGCGGATCACATCCGAGCCAAGCGACGCGCGGGGCCGCGATGGCGCCACGTCTGCCAGCAGCGGCAGCAGCGGCAACAGCGGCAACATCGCCTACATGGGGACACTGGTCAGGTCCGGTCACGGCCAGGGGCTGGTCTTCGCGACCGGTGGCCGCACCCATTTCGGGACGATCGCAACCAGCGTATCAGGCACCGAGAGCCCGCGGTCGCCGCTGCAGCTGTCCATGGACGAGCTCGGCTCGCAGCTGAGCTGGTTCTCGTTTGCCGTCATAGGCCTCATCTCCGTCGTCGGCTGGCTGCAGGGCAAGCGGCTGCTGGACATTTTCACCATTTCCATCTCGCTCGCGGTCGCCGCCATCCCGGAGGGTCTACCCATCATTGTGACTGTGACGCTGGCGCTGGGAGTACACCGGATGGCACGACACAACGCCATCGTCCGCAAGATGCCCAAGGTAGAGACGCTGGGGTCGGTGAATGTAGTCTGCACCGACAAGACAGGTGAGAAAAAAAAAGTACATGCGCTAAGAAGGAGAGGGGACGGAGCCCACTGCTGATTTGATGATACGTAGGTACCCTGACCACAAACCACATGACAACGGCCAAGTTGTGGCACTTTGACGCCAAGGACGATGCCATCGGCGTCGACTCGGACGACGAGGCCACCG
>JAOYNC020083425.1:0-49963 GCA_025802115.2 Bertia moriformis
TGCGGCGGCGGCGGCTGCGGCGGCTGTGGCGGTGGCCTTTGCTCCCGCCCCTCCGCCTCATCTCCGGCCCGCCTGGCCCAGGCCGGTACGGCGCGCCCCCTCACCTTGGCCTCGTACTCGGCGTCCAGGAAGCGGTGGATGGTCCGGTGGTCGAGAACGCGCTCCTCCGGGTCGGCCGGGCCGGCCTTGTCCGTTTTGGGCCACAGGTAGCCGTACAGCTTCGAGTGGCGCTCGCAGCGGGGGCACGAGCTCCGGGTGTAGTACGCGTCCTCCTGCACGAATGCATTGTGGCAGGTCATGCAGTGGACCCAGGCCATGTCCGGCTTGGAGAGGAGCAGTGGCGTGAGGGTGTAGTCGCCCGGGGAGCGGATGTGCCGGGCCGCTGGCGTGGTGGCGGTGGCTGTCGCGGTCGCGACTGCTGCCTGCGGCGATGATGATGCCGGGGCACGCGCCCTGCGGGCAGCGCGCTCCGGCCCCCATCCCCGCCCCCACTTCCTGGGCGCGCATGTCCTGGCTGGCCCGGGCGACGGCTCGGCGCCGTTGCCGCCGGGCGGTGCTCCCTCGACACTCGGCAACATGACTCCGGCCAGCGGTGACCCCGGCGGCGGCGGTGGAAGCAGCAGTCGCGGGCGGGCCGACCGCAGCAGCAGGTCTTGGGCCGACGGGAGAGCCGTGGCCTCGAGGATTGGGTCGGCCGTCTTGGCCAGCCCGGCCCTCGGATGGTCCGCCGGGGGTGTGTTCGGCGCCATGGCAGGCGAGGGCGAAGGCGAGGGCGAGAGAGAGGGCGCGGGCGAGGGCGCGGGCGAGGACGCGGGCGAGGGCGCGTCGGACTCGGGCGTGGCGGCCTTGGCATCGGTGACGGACTCGGATGGGCTCGTCGCATCCGTAAGCAAGGTCCCCTCGTTCGACGACAGGATCGATATGGAGTCGAGCCCGCTGTCGGGCGTGGAGGAGCCCGAGCCCGCGGGCGCGGGCGCGGCCGGGCACTCGGGCAGGGCGACTTGGCTCAGCCTGGTGGTCCGGCGCCGCTTGGCCGGGGTGCTGGGCGGCGTCAGGGTGCCGGAGCTCCGCTTTCGGGCCGGCCGGTGGGACTCAGCTGACGAAGAGGACAGCTGGCCCTTGATGCGGCGGCGCGTGATGCGCGGGAGCATCTCGGGCGCGACGGATGGCGTCCGCGAGGCGGCGGCGGCCGAGCCGTCTCGGCGCTCGCTCCGCCTGAGCGAGTACCCGAGCACGGGCGGGTCGTCCTCGATGCTCTTCTTGACCTCCACATCCGGCTGACCGCGACCAGGCTCTCGGCCCCGACGGCCACCAACCGCTCTCCCCCTCTGGCGCGCCTGCTCCTCCTCCTTGTCCTTGTCCTCCTTCCTCCCCCCCTCCTCCCGGTCCCCGCTCGGCGACCCGGCCGGGGCCCACCCGTTGACCCGGCCGTCCTCGCACGTCTGGCAGAGGCAGTCGCAGTTGTTCTCGCCAAAGTAGCCGGCCCCGTAGCTGACCGTGATCTCCTCGCCGACGCCAATGTCGCGGGTGGCGATGACCTCGATCCCGGCCGCGCTGGTGGTCACCAGCTTGGCGTTGGCGCCGCAGTCGTGGTTGGCGAACCGGGCCGGCCCCATGAACAGGCTCATCGTGCGGCTGCGCGAGCTGACCACGATGCTAAAGTTCTTCTCCTTGGCGGCCAGCTCGCGCTCCTCCAGCGGGGTGATGCCGACCGAGGTGCCGGCCAGGTACCGGATCGTGTCGTTGCGGCGGATGTAGCGGCGCGCCGTCACGCTGGCCTCGTACGACCCGATGGCGTACCGGTTCGTGGCGTTGACCTCGAACGGGCAGTCGGGGAGGTAGATCTGCAGATATCGGCGCAGGTGGCGGCCAAACTCGGCCTGCTGGCCGGCCGTCTTTAGGGTGCTGGCCCGGTAGCGGCCGAAGCCGGCGGTGGCGCACAGCCGGGCCTCGGCAGAGTCGAGGTCCCGGCTGACGACGATGTCGGTCTGGATGATCTTGGCGACGTCCTCCTCGTGGACGGCGCGGGAGGGGTGGTAGGAGGCCCTGTTCTTGGGGATCCTCGTCCAGTAGTAGACCTGCGACCGTCAGCTTGTTGGTTGGTTTCCTGCAGCAGGGGATGAGGGTGAGGGGGGGAGGGGGGAGAGCAGGGCGAGGGGGGGGGCAGGGCGAGGGGGAGGGCAGGAAGATGGGAGGGGGGCAGCAAAAGGGCGGGAATAGGAGAGATGGCAGAGAAATGGCAGAGAAATGGGAGAGAAATGGGAGAGAAATGGGAGAGAAATGGGAGAGAAATGGGAAAGAAATGGGAGAGAAATGGGAAAGAAATGGGAGAGAAATGAGAGAGAAATAAGAGGGATTGGATGGCCAGAAAGGAAATGAGGAGACGTACGCGATCGACCAGGGCATCAGTAAGAAAGTCATCGTAGCTCGCCAGCTGGTCGAATGTGAGGGCATTCCTCTTGGCCACCAGCGAAGGAGGGCGAGGCATCGCTCTTGGTCTCTTGCCGTCTCTTGGTCTCTTGCCGTCTCTTGGTCTCTTGCCGTCTCTTGGTCTCTTGCCGTCACTTGGTCTCTTGCCGTCACTTGGTCTCTTGCCGTCACTTGGTCTCTTGCCGTCTCTTGGTCTCTTGCCGTCCTCCCTTGGCCGCTCGCGCTCGCACGCTTGCCCTTGCTCCTGTTGCACTGGCAGCAGCTCCCTCCTTCTCTCGCTGCTCGCTTCTCTCTCTGTATCTCTATCTTGGGTCTCCTTTGGTCCTTGTTCCGATATGCAGCGGCAGATGCTGGCGCTGGTTTCAGGCGGGGGCTGCTTGCTGGCTTGCTGGGGGACGTGGTTCAGCCCCAAATGATGGCACGGAGGAAGAAAAAAAGCTGGAAAAAAAGGGACCGGTGCGTGGTTGTGGGCGGTGGGTCCGTGTTGTTGTCTGATATCAGAACAATGCTCGTGCGCCAGAGCCAGAGGAGGGGAGGCGGCGCAGGAAGGTCCGGGCAGAAAGCCAATAACTGGCAAGAGATATCCGCCCAGCGCCGCCCAGCGGCAGGAAATAGGACACGCTGAAAACAGCAAAATGCGAAAGAAGACAATGAAAAATGGAAAAAAAATCCCTGCTCCCCTCCCCCTGGGGCGGAAGGAGGCACGGCCAGAAATGCAAGGAGCAACCCAAGGGCGAAGGAACAAACCAGTTCACCCCCATCAATGATCAATACAACAACACGCCACAGCGGCGGCAGGAGAGAACTGAATAGCCAAACGCGGCATGAGCCGAAACAGAACAATGACTACAATTTATTGCCGCCCGGGAGGACCGAAAGGAGTGAGAGTGAGAGTGAGGGTGAGAGCGAGCGTGAGAGCGAACGTGCATGAGGTGGTGAGGTGAGAGACGGAGAAGAAAAGAACGCCGGCCCAGGCGTGGGATGGACCGATGCAGCAGCTGTCCCTTTTTTTTTTTTTTTTTCCTTTTTTTTTTACTTCTGGATCCTTTTTTGGTGTTTTCTCTCGTTCCTTGCACAAAACAATCCAAGCTCTCGCTTGCCGCGGCTGGGCGTGCAGGAGCAAGCGCGTGGTGTGGGAGAGAAAGAGAACTGGCACACTGGGTGGATGGCAAGCAGGCAAGCGAGCCAGCGGGGGGTGGGGGCAGAGAGGAGACGGCCCCTCTGTCGCTCTCTCTCCCGTTGCCAGGCCCACGGGGGGGGGCGGGCGCATGGGGGCCGGGATTTGGGAATGGAAAGAGAGCTGGTGACGCCAGTTGGGTCGGCACTTTTGGGGTAAGGGTCGCTGGGATGGGGGGGGCATCCCGGAGAGTGTGGCGCATTGGTGGTGGCTGCGAGGGCTGGAGGGGCTGAACAGCTGGACGAGAAAAAATAAAATATTATTTAATATAAATAATATAAATAATATCAATAATATAAATAATATAAAATATGAATTATGAATCATAAGTTATAAATTATAAAAATGAAAAATGAAAATGGAAAAAAAAAGGAAATGCAAAAGAAATGAAAAACAAAGGGACAAAACAGGCCAAGCCCCAGCGGCCCTGTGCTGAAACTGAAACTCGGGCAGCCAATCAAAGCTCGGCCTCGGCATTGACGCCCACCGCGACCCGTCGACCCTTCCTCGACCGCCGAGTACTATACTCGCAAGATCCTCCCTGCTCCGGTTGCACCGAGGCTCCCGAGTCACCCCCCCCACGCGTGCCCGTCTCGCTGCCAGCCGCCACAGCTCCGGTCTGATCCGACCCGTCCGGCCATGATCCAGCTCAAGGCACGTAGGCCTGTCTGCCTGCCTGCCTGCCTACCTGCCCGCTCTCCTGCCCGCTCTCCTGCCCCGGTCCTTCGCGGCTCCAAGGTGGTTTGTGGGTTTGGGACCCCTGCTGACCGCGGCCCTTTTCGGCGCTCAAGAGCCTCCTTCAATGCATCGACAACTCGGGCGCGGCGATTGTCGAGTGCGTCATGGTGATGGGCAAGAAGACGGCGGCCCGAATAGGTTGGTTCGCTGGCTGGCACGCTCTCTCTTGCTCTCTTGCTCTCTTGCTCTCTTGCTCTCTTGCTCACCCCTCCTCTTCCTGCTCCTCCTCCTCCTACTCCTCATCCCCCTCGCCCTCTCCCTCCCCCCTTGTCCTCCCCTTCTCCCTTTCCCCCCCTTCTCCCTACTCCCTCCCTTTACAAGAGTACGATTAGCAAGCCGAGGATGGGGGGCTAAATTTAGTCAAAACCCAAAAAAGGCGACCGAGTCGTGGTCGTCGTCAAGGAGCAGCGCGGTAATCTCACCGCCGGCCTCCTCTCGGCCGCCAACAAGGTCAAGCGCGGCGACATCCGGCAGGCGGTGGTGGTCCGCACCCGGGCGCCGATGCAGCGCCGCGACGGCAGCGTCGTCCGGTTCGACGACAATGCGTGCGTGCTCATCAACAAGGCCGGGGACCCGGTCGGGACCCGGGTCATGGGCGTGGTCGGGCAGGAGCTGAAGCGGAAGAACTGGTCCAAGATTCTGTCCATGGCGCCGCTGCAGGCGTAGCGGCAGCAGCGCGGGACGGGCGCGGGACGGGCGTGATACATGTAGATAGCATAGCCCAGCCGGATCGCGGCGTGATCAAGACTGCCAGCCAGGAGGGCGCAGGGCCCCCCCCCGAAGCTAGGGCATGGCCAGCCATGGTGGCGCAGCGACGAGCAGGCAAACGTTGCGGTCGAGAGGCGAGCAGGCAGGCAGCGCCAGATGGGGAGCCAGTAAATTGGTTGATTGCAGTGGCCGAGGTAAACTTGGGTGGTTGGGTCAATTGGTTGGGATCGGCTCATTGTCATTATCGCATGCCTGCCAACAAGGGAGACGGCGACGCCCACCCGACCCAAATCGACTCGCTCGGCCAGGCCTAGGACAGATTGAGCTGGCCGGGTACCCCACGTATACTCGGCGCGACCCGAGCCGGGCCGATCCGGCCAGGCAGATAGCCAAGCTGGCCAGACAGATGGCCGACCCAGCCAGCCGAATGGCCGACCAGATGGTCTTGACAGATTTATGGCCAACTTTACCTGGGCCTTGGGTTGAGTATTCGAGCCTGCGCGGTCTCGGAGATGGCGGCCAAGCTCCCACTTGTTCTACTGGCTGCAGTTTGCAGCCTGTTCCGATCGCGTTACGTGAACTGGCCGATCCAGACCAGTCTACCCAAGGACTCGCTGGCAGTTGCCCACCAGAATTGGTCGAGTTGCCCATCAGAACTGGTCGAGTCGAGCCGAGTCGAGCCGAGTCGACTCGAGTACTTGCCAATCCAGACCAGTCTACTCAGGTTCTGCCACCGGCTGGCCGACCATAAAGGTTCGAGTGCTGGCCGACGAAACCAGTGGACCCGAGTGCTGGCGAGTCAGAGCAAGTCCATGTATGGCTGGAGTATGCGTGATTGCGGGTCAGAGGAGATGGGAGAGGTGACTGAGGAGAGGCGAGCGGAGAGCGGGGATAGATAGGAGAGGTAATATAGGAGCGGGGAGCAGGGATCGGGGAGGGGGGGAAGAGGGGAGGGGAGGAAGGGAGGGGTTCGGCAGCGGCGGTGTAAGGGGAGGGGGGCATCTGCGTGTCGTTGGTGGTTGCCGACTGGTGGCTGGCGAGTGCCGACTGGTCACTGGCGATGGGTGTCTGATGGGCGAGTCTTGTTATCCTCTGCATTGCTGTTGTCGTTGCTGTTGTCGTTGTTGGTGTTGTTGCTGTTGCTGCTGGTGCTGCACTGCTGCTATTGCCGCTGTCGCTTCTGTTGCCTCTGTTGCTGCCGCTGCTGCCTGCCGCTCCAGGGCCGGGTTTTCCATACCGCTCCACGTGACTAAGCCATAAGGGGATTACTATTCTAGTCTTATATAAACCCCCGGGGATTTAAAGCTGGGGGGAACTAGTGTGTCCTTAGTATGGTCTATAAGAAAAAAAAAAAACCTGGCCCTGCCCCGCCGCCTATATCAAGGCCGGCCGGCGGGCCAGTCACATGACGAGGCCCACAGATAAGCTCTAGCCCCCCAATGCCCCGATACGCCACGGGGGTAAAGAAAAAAGGCGAAGCACAGAGACGGGACGAATGACGGGTGTCTGTATCTCAATTATGCTCAGGGGGGAAAACTCTGCTGGTGAGTTTTATCCCCCGACATCGCTGACTAAGCCAATGGGGGTCCCGAGGACAGTTACAAGGGGAAGCCTCATATCGCCCGCCGCCACCACCCCACGTGACGGGGCCATGATCCACCCACCCCTGCCACCACTCCCCACCGTCACCTACAGCAACGGATCCCACCCAAGATCCCGGCAGCAGCAGCAGCATCAGCAATACCACCGACGGCAGCAGCAGCAGCAAGCATCGCGCATCGCGCATCGCGCACCAAGCACCAGCACTAGCCACCAGCACTAGAACATGGCCTCTCCTACCCAGAACTCCGAAAACGCCGGCCGCGAGCGCGAGCCGCTCAAGCAGATCACGTTCCGGTTCTGCTCCGAGTGCTCCAACATGCTGTATCCCAAGGAGGACGAGGAGATGCATGTGCTCCAGTTCACGTGCCGCACGTGCCAGTACACGGAGGAGGCCAAGTCCTCGTGCATCTTCCGCAACGTGATCAACAGCGCTGCGGGCGAGACGGCCGGCGTGACCCAGGACGTTGGATCCGATCCGACGGTGGGTGCCGACACTTCTCCTTCGTCCTCATGCTCGTCTACTTTGTCTGCCTCGTCGTCTTCCGGCCCCACTGGCGCCGCGGTTGGCGCCCCGGCGGCGGGCGCGCCCATGGCCGCGCCCGTCGTCGTCCCCGTCCTGTGCCTGATGTGCGGCACAGCCACCAAGTAAATGACCGGCCGGCGACCATCCTGATCATCATGCGATCATGATGGCGGCGCCGCCGACGCCATCAACCCGGCCAACCTGGCCAACCAGGCCAGCCAGGTCAACCAGGCCGGCCACCCCAACCAGGCCACCCGGCCCAGCCTGATCCGGTTCCAGTCCCACCTGCCGCTCAATGGCCCCGAGGTCGATGAGGCGCAGCACCAGCAGGCCCATGACCCGATGATCGAGCGCACGGTCGAGGAGCTGGCCCAGCGGATTGTCGACGAGCTGGTCCACCACGCCGTCCGGCACGTCTTCCCGAACACCAGGGCCGGCTTGATGGCGGACCTGATGGTCCAGCAGGCCGCTGCCGATGGCCCCGGCTCCGGCTATGACGCCGACGATGAGGAGGGGGGGCCGGGTCCTCCCACCTCCTCCACCAATGACGACGACGGCGCCGATGACGAGGAAAAGTTACAGCCGGCCACTCCGGTTCCATCTGAGCTCCGCAAGCGCGGGGCGGGCCGGCAGACGGAGCGAGGGTGGCGTTTAGGAGATGCAGCTCTGCCTTTGTTTGGCCGTTGCGTCTGTTCCGCCTCGCTGACCCGTCTTCTCTTGCGCCCCTGGTCCAGCTGCCCCGGTCCAACAAGACATGCCCGGAGTGCCGGCACGAGGAGGCCGTGTTCTTCCAGTCCCAGCAGCGGAGCGAGGAGACCGGCATGGTAAGCTCTCCAGTCCCCTCCATTCTTCTGTCTGGTATCGACCTTCCCTGCCGGCCATCCCGTGACACGCAAACTGACCCGCCGCGCCCCCCCCCCCTCCCGTCTGTCTCCCGTTGGATAGAAGCTTTTTTACGTGTGCTGCGATTGCGGCTACATCTTTCAGTAGCGTTGCCCTGAGGGGCGGTTGGTCAATCGGTGGAGGGGGGGAGGGGGGGGAGGGGGGGGTTAATCTAGACATGGAATTGTCCGAGGCATGACTGGACTGGTCGGGGGTTGAGACCAGGTGGGACTGGGCAGGACTAGCCCAGGATTGGCGTAATCGGGTCTATAGCTAGGGTTGGCCGGCTGGGAGCTGGCTGGCCAGCACCTGAGTAGGCTCAAGTCCGGTCCCACCTGGACGCTATCAGTTGTGTATCAACATGTATCCTGGACCGCGGCCTCCCTATCCCCTTGCGCCTATCTAGGACAAGGCTCTCCGGAGCCTATAAGAAGTGCTAATTAGTATTATTCAACTATGCCTACCAGGTAGGCAAATGTCGATCAGTCAGTAGAAGATAGGATAATCACGGCGCCCACAGCACCTTTATCGCCACGAGATAGTATTATGAATTGATCGGCTCTCTCTCTATTTCTGGGAGAAATCCCATCCTATTTTGCTCGATGGGAGCTTCTGCTACGTCATCTGCTGAGCTCGCGTTGATGGCCTCATTGACGCAGGAAACCCTGATCTGCTTCCATGATGACCACACAATCGCCCATACCTCTCCATATTAAGCTGATCAGGCCACTGATCATTCGATCAGCCTGTTTTCCCTGCTTCAGCCCATGGAGCAAAGGAATGGATCTCAGTCTGGGCTCTAAGCGGGCCCACCATCCATATAGGGCTCGTCACACCTGCCAGGCGCGTCATAATGATAAGAAGAGAAGCGAAAAAAAATTAACGCGCCTTCATTCGAGGGGGGAGGGGTTGGTCTGGACCTGTCTCCGCAGCCGTGGTTCCATTATTGGATATATAATCATCGTCAGCGGCAGCGTCGGTCTTGGCGGCCACGGAATTGATACCAAGTTCGATACTGGCGCAGGACCGGATTATCAGTAGGGTTATGAGGATAGGAGGGTAGGGGACTTACTCTTCCACGTCCATATCTACGAACGCACGTGGTGGATGCGTGTGTTGTGTTGTTATGAGTTGTCAACGCTGGTTCTGGGCTCGGCTGTGAGCTTCCCGGGAGGGCCTGGTAACAGAGTCGGTTACAGGTGTTGGAGGCCGAGGTCTTGGCAGCTGTGGGATTCAGTTGCTGGTGTCAGAGCCTGAGATTTGGCTGGCTGTGGGATTCTCGGTCGGACTCGGCTGTGAGTCGGTTGCTGGTGTTGAAGATTGTGGGTTGGCGGTGGGATTCTCGGTACGGTCTGGCTGCTGAGTCGGTTACTGGTGTTGGATACTGAGATTTTGGTAGCTGTGAAGGTAGCTTCTTCTCAGTGCTCCGTCAGACTGGGCGACTGGAGCAGTGAAATCTTAACCGGACGTTCCTGTCGAGAAAAGTCCCACCCAGAACAGACGACGCCCCGGCGGCTGCATGCAAGGGGCGCTGCATGACGTCACGAGCCGCCCCCTCCGATCCCGTGATCCCCCCTATCCAACCGGCGCGATCCAGCCGCGCCAGTAAACCGGGGGCAGTACCAGCTCCTATGGGAAAAAGATGGGCACAAAACTGTTGGCTACCACTGGCCGGGTGGCCCACAGCAAGGGAATCACTAAACGGAAGAAAAAAACGGCGGCTGAACGGCGGCCACCACCGGCACAGCCATTGGCATGACACGTCGGATCCTCTCCGCTAGCTACCTCCGCTAACTGCCTCCGCTAACTGCTTCCGCTAACTGCTTCCGCCAACTACTTCCGCCAACTGCTTCGCCTGCCTCGCTTTCTTCTTCCCTGTGACGTCTCCACCCCTGCAGCACCCCGCCCCCCTCTTCTTTTTCTTCCTCTTGACTTACAGCCAACCCGCCATCTCCGATCCCTTCTGCCCATCCGCCCCCGCCACCACCTCTGCCACTCCAACCACTACCACTACTGCTGGCGCCGCCTCCACCAGTCAATTGGAATCCGAGTCTATACAACGTCAACAGCTCCGCAGAAACCTGCTCTTGCCCCTCAGCCATGGTAGATTTCTGCCTGCCCCCAGCCTCAGCAGCAGCAGCAGCAACAGCAGAGGCAGCAGAAGCCCCTATCTATCCAGCTAACCTCTTCCCCAGGCCGACACCACCACTGCCGCCGCCGCCTCGGCCGGCGTCGCCGACCCGGCTTCTGCCACTGCGTCCGCGCCCGGGCCCGTCCCCGCCGAGGAGGAGCTTCCCGCCGCCACCTTCGACACGGCCGAGACCGGGCTGCCTCCCATCTGGGAGGTCCGCCACTCCCGCTCCAAGGGCCTGCCGTACTACTTCAACGCCGACACGAAGGAGTCCCGGTGGGAGCCTCCCGCCGGCACCGACCCGGACCAGCTCAAGGTCTTCATGGCCGCCCACCACACCGCCGCCCTCCCCTCGGCCGCTCCGGCGGCGGCGCCGGCCGCCGCAGCCGACGGCTTCCCGGTCAGCAACGGGTTCGACGGCGGCCGGATCCGGGCCGCCCACCTGCTGGTCAAGCACTCGGGCAGCCGCCGGCCGTCCAGCTGGAAGGAGCGCGAGGTCACCCGGTCCGAGGACGAGGCCATGCTGACCATCCGTGCGTACGAGGCCCGGATCCGGGCCGGCGAGGCCACCCTGGCCGAGCTCGCCGTGTCCGAGTCCGACTGCAGCAGCGCCCGCAAGCACGGCGACCTCGGCTTCTTTGGCCACGGCGACATGCAGAAGGAGTTCGAGGACGCCGCGTTCGCGCTGCAGCCGGGCGAGATCAGCGGCGTGGTCAAGACGGCCAGCGGCCTGCACCTGATTCAGAGGTGGGAGTGTGCCCCCTGCCACTCGCTGCCCTTCCCCCGGCACCCACACCCGGTCCACCAAAATTTTACCAACTTCCCCTCCCATTCTCCTCTCCCCTCCCATTTCACGACTCCAGACTCCCAACCCCCCGGCCGTCCAACCCAGTCTGATAATCCAGTGTCTCCAGGCTCGACTAGACATCGGGCGCGCTGGAGGGGACAAGGTTGGCTACCGCATGAGGAGACGACAACGACACGACATGACGAGGACGTGGATCCGGCTCGACGTCATCGCCCGGGACCGTGCGTCGGAGTGGGGCTCGATCGAGACCGGAGCTTGGGGTCGGCCCCGCCGCCGGTCCGCCGCCCTATTCGGAGATGGCTGGGTTTTCTTGTATCTACTGGGCCGTCGCCGTGTCTGGCCCCAAGACCAGAAGAAGGAATCTCGCTAATCCAAGTCGAATTCCACCCCCGCCCGGCTCGGGAGAGCAAGGAGAAAGGCGCATGCCAGCAGATACCAATACCAAGCACCCGGCCGGAAACAGCCCCTCCCCGCATGTTGATCCTTCGCCGTAGCAGCAGCAGTAGCAGCAGCAGCAGTGGTAGTACCGTCCCCCCGATTTGGCAGTAGCAGCAGCAACGTCTCGGCTCGGCAACACCTTCCCTCTCCTAGCCAGGCAACGTAGTTGTGCGTCCGTACCCCCTCCCGCCATGGCGGTGGTGCCACCGGCCAACTGAACCGGCAGACTCCCGCGGACGGAACTGACGACAACGTAACCAGCTCACTCACCCACTCACTCACCCATTCACCCACCCCACCCCCGTCTTCCGGCTGTGCTGTAATCACTCGCGCGCCCATCAGAGACAAGACAGGACAGACGGTCGAGTTCCAGATCTCGTGACACTGAAGAGGAAGAAGAAGGAGACGAAAAAAGACCAAGAATGAGGGGCGTCTGTCTGTCTATATGCCTCATGTCCCGTCTTGTCTGCCTCAACTCGGGGGGGAGCAGCAGCAGGTCCATAAAGTAGCAGCAGCAGCGGCACCGCCGCTGCTGCTGCTGCCACTGACCCACCCAACCAATCTCACTGGGATCAGTACCTACTTGTCCGCCCACCGGACCCGCCACCACCCGCTACTACTAGTACTCACTCGCATGATAATCAGAAAAAATATAATAAACACGGCAAGCCATTAGTTTTTAATTAGTCGACTTTTTCTCGTAGTGCAGTTGTGTTGTGTCTGTGTGTCCTGAAGGGTATCTGCTTCGCTTTCCTTTTAGCCGTGCCGAGGTCCCGAGTCCCAGCCCTTTCTATCATCATCAATTCCGTAAGCCGTCCTGCGTAGACCCTTGCCCCGTCCCATCCATCGATCCCTCCGGCCCTTGCGCTGTCGCAACTGCAATTCCCCTGTTCATTTTGGCCAGGCTCGGGCCAGCCATTTGGCGGAGCTAGCCGCAGCCCCAACTCGGCCACTCATCCTGCCCATCCCCTTTTATTGTCGTTTTTCAGTCTCTTTTTCCACCGCTTGACATGCCTGCCGACCTCGTGAAAGAAACACCAAGCGATGAATGAACAAAGGACTGGGGTCGAGTCCCTGTCTGACCGACCCACTGGCCACCGCCGCCGCCGCCGCCGCCACCGCTGCCGCCGTTCTCCGTCTCACCCCGAGGGCTGAAACAAGACAGACGACCACCAGGAGGGAGGGAATAAGTAGCAAAAAAAGGGCATGAGAAAAAGAAGAGAAAAAAGCGAAAAAAGCGAAAGATAAAATAATATGCCTCTCAGGCCGTCAGGGCTCTCAAGATGGAGGGGAACGGCCCCAGGCATGTAAAGATGACGGTCATAACGCCAAATATTGTCATGGTGAGTGTCGCAAACGGCGCCGCCTGGGCCCGGTGCGAGTACAGGTAAGCGACGCCCATGGCGGCCCCGTTGACGCCAACCGTGACGCCGGCTGCCGCCATAATCGGCTCATCCCCGCTGTCGCTGCTGCCTGCGTCGTCGCTGGTTGTTGCCGCGCCTTCTTCTTCTCCTGATCCTGCTCGTTCTCGTGCCGCCTCTTCTGCTGCCGCCTCCTCGGCGCGAGTCTCCGGCACGGCCAGCAGGCGCGGCACCAGCGGGTAGAGCCACTGCCCCAGAATCCCGTTGAACACCACCACCGCCGCGTTGACGACCGTATTCCCGCCCAGCGTCTCCATCGCCGGCCGCGACAGCGCCAGCGTCGTGCTGCGCGCCGAGAAGGCCAGCGCCTCGGCCTGGCCGAGCCCGACCCCGCGCCGCGCCGTCAGCACCGACACAAACACACTGAACACGGCCGCGCATGCCGACGTCAGAATCGCGGCCAGCCCCGCGCGCGAGCACAGCTGGCGCCGGCACTCGTACAGCTTGAAGCCCCAGGCCACGATCCCGCACTCGAGCATGGCCAGGGCCGCGTCCCCGGCCCCGAACCAGTCGGCCCGGCCCGGCGGCAGCGCGCCGAGCCCGGCGTGGTACGACAGCAGCGTCGAGAGGGAGCTTCCGCCGCCAAAGGTGGCCAGGATGGTGTGCAGCCCGCCGCTGGAGCCGGCCCGGGCCCTGGCCTCGGTGTAGCCCACCATGAGGATGGTCGTGAACAGAACCGGGTTCACGAGGGTGGCAAACACGTTGGCCGCCGACGCGAGCCGGGGCCGGGTCCGATACCACCGACCCGCCGGCCGCAGCATCTGCTGCAGCTCTGTTGTGCTAAGCCAGAAGAAGAAGAGGAAGCCGAAGTCGAGAGGCCGTTCCTCGCCCGCGGCCACCGCGAGCGGGATCCCGAGCAGGACGATCAGCAGGACTGTGAAGACGAGATGGATCCGGTCCACCACCAAGTCCAAGACCGCGATCGAGCTCAGCCCCCGGAGACGGCAGCCGAAGAAACGCCTTGCCTCCAAAGACGTGGCCGCTGCAGCTGCAGCGGCAGTAGTGGCGGCGGCGTGAGTGGCGGCAGTGCTGGCCGGCACCGGCACTGTAGCTGGCAAGGGCAGAACCATCAATGCCGTCTTCTCACTGCTCAGGGCGGAATCGATGGAGGGGACGCTCTGCCGCGTGAGGCTTGTGACGACGGCCGTTGTGGTGGTGGTGGTGGTGGTGGTGGTGGTGATGTTAGTGGTGGTGGTGTTGGTGGTAATGGTGTTCGTCGTGTCACCTGTGCGACTGAGCCTGACGAGCGCTGCACTTCTGCATGCTGGTTGCTGTGGCTTCGATTCCGTTGACAGCGGCAGCGCCGACGCCGCCACCGCTTCCTGCTGCCGATCCAGCTCCACGCGTGACGAGGCCGAGGACGGGTCCGGTCGCCCCTCGATCACGGGAGCGGCCGCGCGCCCCATCAGCAGCGCCGACCTGACAGCCTCCCATGCCTGGGACTTGGCCCAGGCCCGGTGCCGGGGCGGGGAGAGTCCGACCTGCCAGACCGTCGCCAGGAGGAACATGACCGGCCAGGAGATCGCGTTGGTGATCACTGGCCAGAGATCGGCCGGTCAGCCACGGCGCGATTGCCCGGACGGAACGGGCGTGCACTCACAAACCGTAGCAATTATCTTGCCGATGACGGCCCCTGGAAGGAGGGGCCCCTTGCTCACTTGGATCAGCGGTATCGTGAAGCACACCCCAAGGTTGCGGTTGAGCAGGTCAATCTGCCGCCGCCGCGCCGCCGGTCAGTCTGCGGATCCACCCCCCGTGTCCGGCCGGCCCGCTGCCCGGCTGCCCGGCTGGTCCTGATCACAACCCAACAGCTGCCGGCTGTCTGCTGACTTACCGTGCTTCGGATGTACGTCTGGTAGATGAGCTCGGTCCTGGCCCAGACGAGGCTCAGCGCCGCGGTCGCGACCAGGACCAGCACCATGCCACATATCGGTGCGAGGAACTCGAGGCTGGCCGGCCCAAGCGCCAGCCTGATGGCCCATATGAAGAGCTGGATAACGACGCACAGCCCGACCGCGCAGGCCACCTCGCGGGCCGCTCTGCCGGCCACGCCCCAGCGGCCGTGCCAACAGCAGCACGCGGCCGACATGGCGATCCGATCAAGATCACCGCGCCGGCAGGGTCGCGGTCGCCACCAGAACGAGAGCGCCGGCGCACCGATCTGAGACAGGTCTCTGCCCGGTAGAGACCTTGATATCGGCATTGAGGCGCCGTGGACGACGAATGACGACAGGGCCGAGACGAGTCGGGGATCATGGGACCTGAGTCGGTCTGTGTGCGTACGCGTCGGTGCGTGGTCGCGTGGGGGTGTGCTGGTTGATCCAGAGATCGGGCAGCGGCAAGACTTGCGACCCGAGAGATGATTGGGACGATGGATGAGGGCGAGAGGCAGGAAAGAAAGTGGGGAGATGGGAATTCGGGTTGAAGAAAAGGGAAGCGGATCAGCAACCGGCAAGACTCCGTCCGGGCCGAGGAAGGTGCGGTGAACGAACGAAAACGAGAGAGACGTCGCGGATCAGTTACACGATCCGAGGGGGGCCGGAGAATCCTGACACTGCCGCGGGTGAAGGAGCCAGGGGAAAACAGAGCCGGGTGAGGGTGGTGAAGGGACGGCGGGCTGGGGAGGGGCTATGCCGACTATCAGCTCGGGCCCGAGAGGCTGGCCTCAGGAGCCGGCTGCTGCCTGTGGCGGACACGAAGAGACAGAGCGAGAGCTGTGAAAAATCTGCCTCGGCTGGTTGCGCCTCTGAGTGGTGGCATGCTCCAGAGGTTGATGTAGCGGCGCGAGCCACTTCCTCCAGCACATACATCGCCGCAGCGTCGCCGTTGGGTCATTGCCACATGCCCGCTCACACCGCCCACGCGCGAGAAACACACACCACACGCACACTCAACCGCCCACCCCCCCGCGCACACCTGCACACCGACGGAAGGGCGGCCGGGACGGGGAGCATAGCCCGATCCCGACTCGGGACCGGGTCGATGCAACCGAGACGGCCAAGTGGCGGCAGAGACAGCTGCGACCGAGCAGGCGCGCGAGAGAGCGAAGGCAGCCGGGTCGATGCCAACTCGGAACAGCCGCGGCGGCATTGGCGGCCAGACTGAATATGTACGAGCGGGAGAGTGGGGGGGGATGATGATGGAGTGGGGGGGATGATGGAGTGGGGGGGGTGCGGACTGCGGAAGGCGAGCGCCCCAGGTCCGGGAGGCGAGAGGCGGGAACACCAGCAAGCAGTCGGAAAGAGCGAGGAGGCGGGCCCAAGCCCGCACCAGACGAAAGAGCGCCATGACTCCATTGTGGCCGAACGAGGTCGGAATCCGAGTCCCTCCCGCCATCCCACCTCCATCCCATCCGAAGAGAGGGGAGGGAGCGGCGGCGGCGGCGGTAGAACTCAATGGGGATCCCTGGACGAGGATAAACGAGGGACAGGCGCAGGAACAAAAAGCAGGCAGGTAGTGAATGCAGCTGTCGGAGAGCGGAGGGGGGGGGGGTGGCAGCCGAAGGAGGCTCATGGAGATAGATGGGAGGAGCGAGGCGTCGTGCATCCCTATCCTTCCTCCTGGGAACCGGGGGGGGCGCCCTCCAAAAAAAGAAACCACGACATGGCGCTCCTCCCCTCCTCTGGGCTCGCACACACACTTACACACGCGCACAAGCACACGCACACGCGCACACGCGCAATCCCAATCCGTCACAGTTTCTTGCTGCCTGCCTGTGTTGGTAGCCGCATGGCCCATGTTTCTGGACTGCATGCGTGTGTGGACGGGGTGTCGGCGCTCCAGCTTCCCTCTTCTGGAGCCTGTGTCTCTCTGGCAGACAGGGTCTATCTGTCTATCCATGTCCGTCTGTCTGTCTGTGTCCGTCTGCCCGTCCTCTGCTCGCTGTCGTGTCAGATCAGCCAGCACTCGGGCCAGCGCACGCGCGCGCGCGCGCGCCACGTCCGCAGCGTCCGACACGGACCCCATGCACAAGTCCATATATATGCAGGCACGTCAGATCGAGGTGCGGTGGATGGTGGATGGTGGCGGGTGGATGGCCGGTGTGGGAGTGCAAGCAGGGGAAACGGGGGCGGACAAGAGTAGTACGGAGGGGTCGGGGGGGGGGGCAACAGCAGCTGCTGCTGCAGGCGCAGGAGTGGGGATCGCGGGAACGTCTGTGTACCCAGACCTGGCTGCTGCTGCTGCTGCTGGCCCGACCCGGGGACGGGGCCATCTCGCCTAGCGATCGGATGCACTAACGCGCCGGGTGAGGGCGTGTGCGGTGTCAAACGAAGCACTGGCCAATGCCACACCCACGCCGCCGCCTGGTCAGCAACTCTCCTTCGTCCTTCTCACCATTAGCAGCACAAGCTTGCGCCTCTATTCTGACGAGAACGTGCCGTTGCCCAGACTCGGCCTACTCGGCCTTGGCCGTCCTTTCTGACCTGCATGCCCCTGCATGCCCCCTGCATGCCCCCTGCATGCCCACCAGGGGTGGCGAGAGGGCCGAGGGCGAGGAAGCGGGGAGAAGGAGAGAGAGAGGGGAGAGAGGGAATGTTGGAAACTGTCGCGATCTCGCAGACCAAGTCCTACCCGGGTCCCCGCCGCTGCCGGCCAGCCGTCGCTATAGACATGCCGTGAGACAGAGACGCGCCCACCCACGCTCCCAGCGTCATCACTCCAAGAGAGTGCGATGTGATGGGGGTCGGCACGTCGGTAGCCGGGACCGGGAAGCACAGACGGCAGGGCGATCAGAGACAGTTTGGCTGTCAAGATGCAAAAAGAGGGGGGCACGGCCCGTCCGGTCCGTCCGCACAGTCCACCATATCTGTTTGATTGCGCCTGGCCGAGACAGTCTATTTAGCTGATCAGACGCTTGGGCGACTGCCCGCCCACCTGTCTGCCCGCATGGCCGCCTGCCCGCCTGCCCGCCCGCCTGCCTGCAGGATAAGATAGGATGGCGGTTGCTTGCCCTCGTCCGCGCCTAAAGTCTGGCCAGCCTAGAGGATTGGCTATCGCGGGGATGGGGTGGATCGGGGGATTAGCGCGACGACTGGGGCTGAGAGATAGAGACAGAGAGAGAGCGTACAGGCGAAGCATACGGAGAGTAACGGTGGTGCAAGTGATAGGGAGGGCGGAATGACGGGAGGGCAGGCAGAACGGCGGCAGGAAATGGGATGCGGGATCTCGGACTTTGTGGACGATAGGAATGAGAAATCTGGCGGGTATATGTGAATAATTAATGGTGCCATGAGCAGGCAAGAGAAATGTGGAGGCAATATTTCCTTTTCGCCATCATGAGGTCCGCCATCGAGGTCCGAGGTTGAGGCTGTAAGAGGGCGCTTGCCGGATTCCGATTGGCTACCTGATCTGGCCACCGGGAGCAGGTACGGGAGCGCTAGCGCCCCTGTACCTGAGCTGAAAATCCCAAGTCTCTTTCGGAAAACTCAACTCCTAGGGACAGCCACAAATGTGCATGCCACGCATGCCACATTGGACAATACCCACCAGGCCGCCGCCATCCCGCCGATCCAACCGGTGTGGTCTAGCTGGCCAGCCCAGCCTGGCTTCGCAGGGACATTGATAAATAGGCACACGGCATTGGCGCAGGGCACGGGGCACGGGACACGGGGCATACGTGCATGCCGTCCAGGGCAGTTGCGCGTCCATTTCTGTCTTCCTGTCCGGCCTGTCTCATGCCCCAGGCCGCTGCGGCACAGGGTCCTCAGGCGTGTGACGTTGAACTTGACGTTGATGAGGCCCGGCCACGATTGAGGGGGAAGCAAAGGGATGCGGGACAAGAAAGGGCCGAGTCGGGACTGAAGAACAGGGAATCCGTTTTGGCCAGAAGGAGGAACAGCCGAGTCGGGGCTGACAGTCGGCCCCGACTCGACCGACCCACGGCAGAAAGGGCCGAAAAAATTTCCAGCGCGCCCCCCCAAACAGCCTGCCCCCCCACCACACAGACCACCTGGAGCTCCACCTGGGCTCCACCAGTGCTGTTTGTCCCGTCGACCCGGGCGCGGTTTGATTCGGGCTGCGGCCTCGTATCGAGTAAGGTGTGTGTGTGTGGGGGTGTGTTGTATCAACGTACCGAGTAACGGGTTGCAAGTGGCGGGGGGGTCGTTTTTTTTTGGTGGTGGCGGTCGGGACGGGCGGTGGCCGGCCTGCCAGATGGCGGATGGACGGGCGAGAGCTGAGTCAACGGCGCCGCAGTCACCGACCACCAGCCGCTGCTCCGCTCCGCACCCCCCCGTGTCCGTCCGGATCCCTCGCACTTTCCAGCGTCTCACGAGAGCACGCACCCTTGCACTGAGGGGAACAAGCCAAGCGGGGGAACAATCTGGCAAGGCGGTTTTTCCTTGTGTTAGCTCTGCAACAACAACGTCCGCGGTGCCGCGGTGCCGTGGTGCCGCAGTTCCGCAGTGTCCAACCGGAAAGCCAGACAGACTCAGGACCAGGACCAGGCCAGGTTGGGCACTTGGGCCAAGAATAGCTAGCTGGCCGGTGTAACCGCCATGGACGTCGACGCGCTGGTCCGGATCGCGGCCGACCACGACCTCAAGCTGGATCGGGCTGCGCTACAGGCCGCGCTGGAAGATGAGCGGTTTGCCGAGTGGGCGCGAACCCGGCTCGATCCGGACAATCTCCTCACCGTGGAAGAGCTCTCTCTGTGGGTACTTGTCCATCTCTCGGCGTTTCGCGCCTCGCGCCTGGCGTTTCGCATTTCGCCGCCGCCGCCGCCGCTTATGAACCGTGCCTGTACATTGATGTCCGGGATCGTGTTCTGACGCCGTCACCAGCTACACGGCGCTCGACCGGTCCGGCCGCGTCGACGCCCTCGTCGCGGACCGGGACCTTGGGGCCGTCCTCGGCCTCGACGAGGCCGACCTCCGCGCCGCCATCGCCGAGCTGGAGCATAGCACCGCCGCCGCGACCGAGCGGGCCGAGACGCTGCGCCGCCAGCAGGCCGGCCTGGCCAAGCTCGCCGAGCGGCGGGCCCGCGCCGCCGCCCAGAGGGATGAGTTCGAAGACCGCCGGCGCCAGGCCCGCAACGGAGAGCGGTGGCGCCTGCAGGCCGAGGTCGAGGAGGCCGTCCAGATGACCACCTTTCGGGTCTCGGACCTTGAGCAGCAGGGCCGGACCGCCGCCGGGACTATCCATCAGGCCGTCGACGGGGCCCTGCGGGCCGACGACCGGCTGCTCGCCAGCCTGCAGAAGCTAGGCTGGGAGCTCGACCCGGACGACCCGGAGGAGGCGGTCACCGTGAGGGAGCTGCGGGAGATCTGCATGAAGTTGGTTATTTTTCGTTTCAGTTTCCTCCCCAGCCCCCTCCTGTGGCCCTCGAGAGAGGCTGAGACGGCGAAAAATCGAAAACCAAAACCAGGCTTATCAAGATCTCGGTGGAGACCGTGAGGACGAGACTGGACAGGGTCTTCCTCGAGGCCCTGCGCGCGCCGCCGCCAGAGGACGAAAAGGGAGAGATGGGAAAGATGGGAGAGGAATCCGAGCTCACGGCGTCCCGGGACGAGATCGAGTCTCTGTATGCCGAGATCCTGCCGGTGGCGCAGATGGCGGTCGAGCAGCAGTATCTCGAGCCGGCCCTCCGGTCCGTCGCGGCCGAGAATGAGCATCGGCTTGTCCGGTCGGCGGCGGCGGTGGGGTACGTAGCCGAGTGCCTCGACCGTCTCCTGGACCGCTCGGGTCGGCTGGTCTCGCGGGTTGAGGCGGCGCAGGCTTACGCGGCTGCTGCCTCGGCCGTCCTCACTGTCGCCCGACGGGAGCTGTCTTCTCCGCCTGGCACCGGCCCGGCCCCCGTCTCCTCTTCTGTCCCTCCGAGCCCCTGTCGGGCAAACATGACAAAAGGCACCGCTGCTGCTGTCGTCAACCGAGCGCTCGCCCTTGCGCTGCCGGCGGCCCAGGCTCGAAACACCAACGGTGATCCCGACGACGACAATGCCGCCGCCGATGACAGCAGCAGCGACCCCTCATTTCCCATATCGCTACCTGTCCTGTCGCGCACCCTGGCGGAGCGCAGGCTCCGCGCCGCCGAGGCGTCACGCGCCACCCAGCGCGCGTTCGAGACTGCCATCGGCCGACACATGGCCGACGCCCGACAAGCGGTCCAGGCCCTTCGCGACAGCGCCCTCGCCGAGGCGGCCACGTACGGGAGACCGACGAGGGAGAGCGGTCTCACCGACCCGGACGCCGAGGCATCGCTGGCCGTGCTGGCGGAGGAGGTGGCCCGGGTGGCGGAGGGGGTCGCTGTCGCAGAGCGCCAGATGGACGCGGGCATGGGTGGGAATCCAAAGCGAGATGAGTTTGTGCAGAGGTGGGGGGTGAGGGAGTGAGGGGGTAGGTAGTCAGCCCACAGATGAGCCAGCATCTGAGCACCAGGCCGAGCGATCATAGCCCCGGCCGATTAACAGCCAGAGACACACCTTTCCCGCCCTCTCTCCATCCGCCCCTCACGTTCGCATCTTCACATCCATCGCGCATATACCTAATCCGATCCACGAGGATGGCTCCGCCTCGAATCATCCCAAAGACTCGCCCCCTCCTCCATCGTCGGCACAAGCCCCAAACCCCACATACCCGAACCCCGGAGGCTCCCCAGTGTCAATGAAAGCGTGCAAGTGATCTCTGCTGCCCCGCGCAGCTGCGAAAGCCACCCCCCGCGGAGATCGCGGCCCGGACCGACGCGGGCTGTCAACCGGAATTATCGGCCCTTCCCGTGCCGGCCGGCCCCGGCCCCGGTCCGGACCCGGCCGCTCCCATCAATGCTGGGACCCTGCCCGACCAGGGCGGGCTGCCCCCGCCAACACACGCAATACCGCACACGCCCGCGCTGCCCCGCCCAAGAAGCCTACTCCCGCCGAAGGTCATGGCTCTGATCCACCGCCCCGCTGCGTCCAAGAAGGAAAACAACAAGGTCCCCGGGGTGCCCGCCCTGATCGACCGCCCTGCCACTGAGAAACAGAACCAACAAGGTCCTGGGGGTGCGTGCCCTGATGGGAATCAGCCGGCCCAACCACACAAACAAGGCAGCTCTTACCACTCACTTCTCCTATGTATAATTCATTTCCTGAGCTTTACCACGTGTCGATCACTTGGCCTCTCCGCAGGTCCGAGGCTACATCAGATGCGTTGTTCATAACGCGAAGAGATCAAGGAGCCGGCGCGACAACGAGACGTTATCAATCGCCGGGGTCTTCCTGCCCGGAAGGGGTAAGAGAGGGAGGAGCGGCAACGAGACGGCAGACGGCTCCGAAATAACCAGGGCCTGCCTGGATTGGGAAGGGGGAAAAAGGGAGCGGCAATCAGATGGCTATCAGTCGCTAGGAGGCTGCCTGCCTGCCTGCCTGCCTAGGTGGGGCCGGGAGAGGGAGAGCGGCAGCCAGACGGCCGCTGCGGCGAGGCGACCGTGGGAAAATCAGACCCTTGGTGAGAGAGGAGAGGAGATGGATGAGAGGAGGGAGGAGGGGGAGGAGGGGGCAGAGGACACGGAGCGGGTCAGACAAGCAATACCGTACTACCCGGCTCTTTCCGCATCGCGAGAGCAGCAGCAGTACTCATGCACAAGCGAGGAGAATAAGATCCTAGACTACCGCGCCGCCGCGGAAGCATGGCGGCATCGGCCAATTGGCTTCTGTATATTCAAAAAACTCACTGGAAGACCTCATTTGCCCCTCGCCGGCTCACACGCTCGCGCGCCCCCCGCCCTAGTCCTGTGGCAACCTAGGCGGGTGGAGCGGAGCGGAGGCTCCAGGTCCAGGCGGCGGAATATGTGCTGCGGGGTCGTTTCCATGTTCGCACACATACCACCTCTCTCAAGCACGCTCTCTCCCTCCTCGCTCCCTCGGCCCGTTGCCCCCCCGTCTCTAAAAATCAACCGATCCCAGCAATGAAAACCCTCGCCCCACCGCTCCCCGCCCTCCCGCAACCTCCGGCACAACCGAATATCCAGACAGGTAAGAAAACGGAAAGAAAATCAACAGCAAAATACGAAAACCTGATATGGCCGCGTCTGTCTCTCTGCTCTGCTCAGCTCGGGCCTATCCGCCGCCGCGCTGTCTGTGCTTGCTGTCTCTGCCCAGGCCGATCCGATCGCCATGTTCTGTCCATTCTGTATGTCTGTCTGTGTGTGTGCGTGTCTGTCCGTGCCCAGGCCGTCCGCGTCATGTTATGCTCACTTGGCCGCCGGCCGGCCTGGAACTGGCCAGTGGAGCTGTTCGGCCAGGACAGTCTGCTGCCGAGTGCGATTCCTTCGACCCTGGCCTGGCTTGGTCTTGCTCGTGAACAATCGAGCCGTATCCGGTATCTACCTGGTATGCATGCGCGAATTGCTTGCATGTCCAGGAGGTTGTCGCCGTTCGAATTCCGAATTTCGTGCCGGGGCCCATTGACGCTTCGGCCCTTGCTTGTCTGTCTATCGGTCGAGCTCGTGGCCGCTCGATCCATTGTCTTGACTTGGTCGACTCAGATCCCCGTGCCGTTGAGCTTGTATCCCCCGAGGCGGGCGACGGACAACGGGCGACTGGCGACGGGCGACAGACCTCTTCCGTTCTTCTGTTTCGGATCCCGGCCCGGGAATCGGATTATTTTTTCGCCCAAGAAGAGCGCGTCCAGAATCGACCAATAAAAAGAAGTACAGCAGCGACTGGGTCCCTCGATACGGAAGAGAACGGGTATACATACCGACCCGGCGAGACGGACCATGACGAGGCCCAAACAAAACCACCAAGAATGTCCCGGCTGGATGAGCGGAAGGGGGGGGGGGAAGACGGGAAGGATGTCATAAAAACCCAAAACAATAAAAACCACCCCGGTTGCCCAGGCCATCCATCTTCTTCAGCCTCTTTCTCTCTGCTTTCTCTCCAGTCTGCGTCCTCTCCTCTCCCCACCCGACTTGAGAGGCTGGCAGGCTGCCATTGCGAATTAAAACTGTGTAGGTGCGGAAAGCATGAACAAGGAAATGGCGGAACAAATAAAATCCAAAGTGCGCGCCGAGCAGGGATATAAACCAAATTGTGACAAAGGGGATCCGGAGATGAGTGACAGCTCGTTGCTTGCCTGCGCGCCCTCGGCCGTGAGACAATCATTCTGAATAGCATTCTTGTGCTCGCTCGCTCCTCTTGCTCCTCTCACCTCCCCTGCCGACCCGACCTGGCCGCCGCTCTCCCACCGTCTCTCCCGAGAGCTGGACCCTGCTTCTCTCTCATCAGGGAGGACCGCCGGTTCTCGCCGCGGTCGCCCATCCCAGCTCCGGCGTCGTCTTGGTCAGGGGTGGAAACGGCGGTGGCGGTTGCTGCTGCTGCTGGCCGGATGGGGTCTGCGGGTACCCCCCCTCGAGATTCCCCCCGGCAGCAGAACCTCCCCCTCCCGGCGAGGCGAGGGCCCGAAACGGAGGTGGCAGCCTCTCGGGCCCAGCCATCCCGCTGCTGCCGACCGGTGACCTCGGAACTGCCATGCCGGAATAGAGCGAGGGCGGTGGTCCTCCCTGCATCGGCGGCAGCGACATCGTGGGCGTCGTCGGAGGGCCGTAAACTGGGGTGGAGAATTCGGGGTTCGAGCCGGTGCGGCGGCGCCGCGTCGGCCGCTCAGACGAGGAGTTGTCGCTGGATAGGTAGCCCTGGGCCAGCTGCTGCTGCTGCTGTTGCTCGTAGTGTTGCTGCTGCTGCTGCGACTGGTGCTGGAACTGATGGTAGGCCTGTTGATGGTGATGGTGATGGTGGTGCGGGGGCAGGCCCAGCTGGTGGTGATCCATCATCGGGCTATGGTCCATAAACGGGTCGCCGCCGCCGCCGCCGCTGCCTCTCCGCACCGCCGCCGGGGCCGGGCTGGGCGGCCCCTTGGCCTGCTTCTCTATGCCCGGTGTCCCGGCGACCACGTCATGCAACCGGTTCCGTTCCGCCCGGTAGAAATCACGCTGCTCCGTCAGGGCGCGGATAGCCCGGTCGGCCTCGCGCCTCTCCTCCTCGAGCTGCTGGAGCCGAGCCGTCGTCTGCATATCCTTCTCTTTCTTGCGCTGCCGGAACCGGGCCGACGCGCCGGCGTTGCGCTCCCGCTTCAGATTGGCCTCGATCGAGGCCTTCTGCCGGTCCAAGTGGACGGGGATGCGCTCCCCCCCGGTGCCGATCATCCACATCTCTTCCGAGTCTTGGTGGTGGTGGTGGAGGGGGGAGAGGGACATGGCCGTGCTGCGATTCCGGCTCGGCGCCCACTGTCGCTGGTCCGGCACCGGGCTCGGCCCGGCCGGCGCCAGGATCGACTGAGGGGGGAACTGCATCTGCGATGGGAAGGCTGTGGTCGGGATCGGCCGTGGCCCTGCTGATGCCGATGCTGATGCTGCTGCCATCATCATCTCCCCTCCCTGTCGGCTCGGCGGCCGGCTCGACGGCGAAGACTCCTGAATCATCGAAATTGGCCGAGGGATCAGCGTCGGCTGCGATAGCGACCGCGGATGTTGGTGCTCGCCGGCAGGAAGAGAGAGGGGTGGGTCTCCCGGGAAGGGTCGCTTCTGGGCCGTCGGCGATGGCGCAAACGGATGATGCGACACACGTGGGGAAGACGACGTCGACTCGGCTCCGCCGACGCCGACGCCACCGACACCGCGGGGGCTCGGCTGACCACCGGTCAGGCTGGGGGCGCGGGACAGGCTGGGGCTCGTTCCGAGCCGCAAGGGCGGCGGAAGAGACGGAGCGTTGCCGGGGTTGCCATGCTGCTGCTGTTGCTGCTGCTGCTGCTGCTGCTGGATCGACCCCGATACTGTAGACCCTATCGGACTCGGCAGCGACCCCGGAACCGCGGCAGTGCCAGAGGTGACCGGGAATGGATACTGTCGTTGCTGCTGCTGCTGTTGTTGTTGCTGCTGCTGCAGGTACTCATAGTGGTGATGTCCAAGCCCGAGCCCGAACCCTCCCGGCGAAAGATCCGTGGGCGACTCCAACGGCCGTGGCGGCAACGGAGGCAGCGGACCGATTTCGGGATTCAGAATGTTCGGCATCGCCGGGTTTCCGCCACGAGTCTGGCTCAGGTTCAGATTAAGATGGGGAGGCGGGCGGTGGTCATGGAGAGGTGGACGCGACGGCGGTGCGTCACGGCGCGGCGCGCCCGCCGCGCGGTGACCGCTGTGACCGCTGTCTGGTGTCGACTGCTGCTGTGACTCTTGCTGCTGCTGCTGCTCCTGACGGCCCGAGGCCGGAGACGTGGTGCCGCCACCGCCGCCATCCCCTGGGGACGGGTTCTGCTGCTGCTGCTGCTGATGCCGCTGCTGCTGCGAGCGTCGGGGTCCAGGCCGAGGCGCAGGGGCGGTTCTCTGCGACATCGAGACCGGATCCCCTGCGCGCTCCCGGTCCTGGGGTAGCGGACATTGACCGCCACCACTGCCGCCGAGACCGCCGCCACCTCCGACCGCCAGGCCGTCCTCCTTAGTTTTCCGCGGCAGCGGCAGAGCCTGTGGCTGCTGCTGCTGCTGCTGCTGGAAGAGATGGCGCCGCGGCTGGTGATGTTGATGGAGATGGTATTGGTGGTGGCTGTGGTGGTGGCTGGGATGACGCGGTGGTGGCGGTGGCAGTGCCGGTGCCGGAGAATCCGTAGTCGTCAGCGCCGCTGCTGCCGCAATATTCAGAGGCGGGAGAACGTGAGGGTTGTTATGCCTGCGGGAGTTCCAGGATGAGGACGAGAAGGACGTTACAGAGCTCGACGCTTGCGGCAGCGGCAGCGGCGGCAGCGGGAGCGGAATAAGGCCACGGCCGTCGGGAGCAGTCGACGACAACGAGGAACCAGGAGAGGAGCAGGATGCTGCCCCCCTGCCACAGTTGCCTCCGCCTCGCAGCGAAGGCTGCTCTGGCCACGAAGCTAACGATGTGATCGCCAGCGCGACGGCTTCTCACGGGAGAGCTGGAGCGTGCCAACCGTCCCGGGGCGGTGTGTGAGAGGTGGATATATATGTGCTGTGAGAAGCAGAGGGATAAGGAGGAGGAAAGGTCTACTAGGGGCGTGTCGTTCGGAGAAGACTGGGGGATGGACGGGGGAGGGGGGTATGTGGTTGTTGTCGTTGCGGTTGTCGTCGTTGTCGTCAGGTCCAGTTGCGGTATTCTTTTTTTTTCTCTTTTTCCCCCTACCTCCCGCGTCACACACAAACACTTCGGCGCTCGGTCAGTCGGGCCTTGCCTCTGCTGCTGCCGCTGCTGTCACTGCCGCTGCCTTTCCTGTCCGGTGGCTGGTTACTGTCGTTAGATGCCGGAAAGAGTCAGGAGAGCGGAGGATGGAGAAAGAGCGGAGAGATGCGTGTTCGCCCCCCTCCGGGGGCTTAGTTGATAAGCAGCAAGCACACCACACACGTGCTGTGCTCGCCGGGGTCTGTAGAACGGTACACACTCTGCTGTTCCTTCTCTCTCACTCTCTCACTCCCTGCTCCGGCTCTCGCTCGCTCGCTCGTTGACCCGTATCGATGGGATATGGCGAGGCAGCAGCTATACGCACGTACGGGTACGTGTCAGCCGCTCCAAGGCGAGAGGCAGCACTGCCCCTCAGGAGCGGTCCTTTTTTTTCTCTTTTGGGGTCTGGCTCTCGGGCATACGCCGGCCAGTCCGGCTGGGCCGCTGGGCTGATCACGAAGCAGAAGCAGCAGCGGTAGAAGCAGCGGCGGCGGCAGCGGCAGAAATAGCGGCGGCGCCGGCGGCGGAGGCGGCAGCAGGGGAGATGACGAGCAGGCGCCGAGCACGAGGCGGTCGCCGTCCGACACAGTCGGCTGGACTTGGGTCCCGCTCTCTTTTCCTGGGTGGGCTGCCGTGCAGCTAACCAACCATCACGTTGCCCCCCCCCGTCGGGAGCGCTGCACGGTGAGAGGGTTGCGAGTGTCAGAGGGGGTCAGGCGGTATTTGTGTATACGGGACGGGCATCAGGACCCAGCCAGTGTGCCCGACGAGCGCCCCCCCTCCACCGCAACAGCGGTGGCACACACGTACACACACCCCCTCGTCAGTGCCTCTGTGAGACGCGTTGAATCTTTCTTTTTTTTCTCTATTTTTTCCTCTCCTTCCCTTCCCTTTCTTTCCCAGTCCACCCTGGTTCTAGACACGGGGTTGGGGGAGGGGCGCAGAGGAGGGGAAGCAGACGGTCTTTTTGCGCGCGTCTACTCGTCGAGCCAGTAAGGGAGCCAAGTCCCCTCCGTCTGAGTCGTCGCTGCGATCTGCGAGTGAGAGCACGCGCGCAGTATCGAGATCCAGAGGAGAAGAAGCTTGGCCGGCGCACCCACCGTGGCCGGATCTGTCGCTGAGGGAGGGGGGGGCGGTGGAGAGAGAGAGGGGGCCAGAGAGGGGCGTCGAGGACAGCAAAAAAATTAAAAAGAAATTCGAGACCGGGGTTCTTTTGTCCGGATCGAGGCGGCCGCGGCGGCGGCGGGCGGCGGAGCGCGACGGCGGAGTGGAGGAAGGGATATGGGCGGGAGTATGGGCGGGCAAGAATATCTCTTACTCTAGCCGAGACTTTGTCTCACGGCTGAGCATCTTGAACGAGCTTTGGCGTGCTGGCGTGACCAGTCAAGACGAATTTCCGGGGAGCAAGACCGCGTTTGTGATACCGTCACTATACTGCGTCTGGCCGGAAGGGGAAGGGGGGGTGGCAGGGAAGGGAAACAGCTGAGGACCCGGCCGGGGAAGGGGAGGGGAAAAAACAAATAACCAGTGGGAGTCGACAAGAGAAAGAGGGATCGAGGGCCTGAGAGAAGATGTCGTGTGGAAAACGGCAATGGTTTAGCCTTAGCCGGGCCGGCAGCTTTCCAGGTACCCCTCCACTCCCCTCCCGCTGGCTGGGGGCCGGGGGTGTGGATAGTGAGAAGGACCGCTAACTGCCAGACTACCATCACCAGGCCCGTCGACCAGGGAAGCCGGAATTCTCCACACGAATTCTCCACAACCGTCCTCCCCCAGCCTCCAGCCCATCAGATGGCCATTTCTCTGCCACTTGATGTCTGTGGCCAGGCCTGACGAGGCAGGCAGGTAGGCTACGAGCCCGTCACCGCAGTACTGCTTCGGTCCAGTGACAGCAGCCGAATGGAGGATTCGGATCACCCCACTCTTGCTGGCCGGCCTGCCTGTCACTTCTTGTTCCCCTTCGCCCCCTGCTTTCTCCTCAGCAGAGCAGCAGGGCAGCAGGGCAGCAAAGCAGCAGGGCGCCAAGGCGGCAGGGCAGCAGGGGGGGGCCGGACAGGGGATAGGGAGCCGACCGCTGACGGATGCCGCCAGCTCGTGATTAAGTCGGGCTGCTGCTCTGCTACCCGGAACCCCCCGGATAAATACACGACCGCGGCACGGAAGATGGGGCAGAAAAACATGCAGCCAAACCTACATGGGGAGCCCAGCCAGTCAGCTGGCCGGGCTTGAGTCTGTTCTCCGCAACGGCAGCGGCAGACCGGTTCGGGGGAAGGGAAGGATCTCGCGCAGGCAGTTCTGCCTCGTGCTCACTGTGGGTCGGCGCGAGGGGGAAGTTGAACCGAATCAAAATCGGCACGAGAGAAAAAATGCGGTGAGGGTGGCGGGAGCTGCAGCGGAGGCAGGACCAGCTCAGGCATGAGAAAGCGGCCATGCCGGCGGCGGCACCGGCACCGGCAGCAGCAGCAGCGGCACCGGAGTCACTGCCAACGGCAGAATGAGCAAATCGAGCGGCGGCGAGACTGGCATCCTCGGCAGGAAGCGATGATGGCTGCTGCTGCTGGCTGGCTGGCTGCTGCCCGACGAGAATCTCGCGGGAGATGAGTGACAGTCGGAACATAGCTAGGTACCCAAAAGATGGCCCCCATGTCTGGCCGGGAACGGTGGAGGCTACCTTGGGACGGTGGAGACCGTCCTTGAGGCTACCTGTCTGCCCCCCAATCTCTGCTCGGCATGCCTGACAGGCAGGCTTATTCAACCCAGATGTGTCGAGTGTGGAAGTACGCCCCTTGGGCTGGGCCACTCTAGAATACTTGGATGCTCCA
This sequence comes from Bertia moriformis, assembly GCA_025802115.2. NCBI lineage: Eukaryota > Fungi > Ascomycota > Sordariomycetes > Coronophorales > Bertiaceae > Bertia > Bertia moriformis. The sequence goes on from JAOYNC020083425.1 coordinate 29,819, forward strand.
AGACCCGACGATAAAGAACGCCCCGTGACAAGCCCGTAATGCAGGCATCCCGGAACAACCTGGCCGGCCTCACCGCATGCACGCTTGAGCTGGTGCTACCCGCTGCCGCGGGGGGGGGGTGAGAGTCGGGGGTCGGGGGCCGTGGGCCGGGGATAAGTCAACCAGGGGGAAGATGATGGTCGCAGCGCAGGTGGGGAGGGGAATTTTCCCGCAGCGGCCATTGGATCGAATTGCGCGCCCGTTTCCATTTCTTTTTCTTCTGCTGCTCCTTCCTCTTTGGATGTGTCCGAAAAGTTCGGCTCGCTGGCCAGGTCGTCTCGGCCGCCGCCGTCGCTGCTGCTGCCGTGTTTAGGGGTGGGGCGTCCCCGGAGAATTATTGAGCGGCGGCGCGCGCCCGGCAGGATTGCACTATGGCAGTGGTGGAGGAAGATGAGGAGACGGAGGACGAGAAGGACGAGGCGGAGAAGGACGAGGCGGAGAAGGACGAGGCGGAAGAGGAGGGAGGACCAGCAGTAGTAGCGGTCGGTGACTTGACGCGACTACGACTGTGCCGGGGAGACAGTTGAGGAAGAGCGGGGCGGCGAAGAAGTAATGTGACGATGGCACCCCCCAGTCCCCGCTGACGATGACGGGATAAGAGGCGGCCAAGCAGGCAGGCCGGCCAGGCCCGGCCAGGGCCAGGGCGGGGTGCATGCGAGAGAGACCGCCACACCGCTGGGTCCGGCCGGAGAAATAAGAGACTCAAAAATGTGGCGGCTGGCCGGCTGATTGGTTGGCGATTCTGTGTCGTGACCGACTCTTCGGGATGACTCCGGGGAAGGAAGGTGCTTCCCTTGCTCTGCCGCTCTGCCGCGCTCTCGCTCGCTTCTTCTTTCCCCAACCACCGGCGCAGCCCCACCCGACCCCACAGCGCGGCCACTGGACAGCGGAATCAAAACAACCAAAGCTGGCTGGGTGGGCTCGGGTTGGCGGACAGGAGAGCACGCGTGCCCGGATCCGCCGTCTACCGTCTGTGCTGCACCGTCAGTGCATATCTCTCTTCTCCAGCGACCGGGATCCTGGGGCGATCCAGCATGTGCAACACAGCAGATAGGTCACGTCATCTTTCTCGTTTCCGTGCCGCTGCTCTCCGCCGCTCCGCCGCTGATTCTCATTGCTGCTTCCTGCTGCTGGCCCAGCTGCCCGGCACAGGCGGCGGGCAGCGGCCAGCGCGAAGAGAGCAGCCCCCGCCCGGTGGATGGCTGGGTGGCTGACTCGCTGGTTGCGTTCACCGTCCGATCATAATCATCATCATCTTGCCCGGCTCCGGCTCCTCCTCCTCACCATGAGCAGCATCAGCATCATCATCATCATGGGCGAAAAAGATAGGCCGAAACCTGGGCCGTGACCCGCTCGCTCGCGGCTTCCCTAGCTGTCTACTCATCGCGCGCGCGGAACACGGGCGCCAGGTAAATCTTGGGAACAGCTCCATGATCCCATTCGTCCTCCTCGTTTCTTGCTGGTCTGGTTTTGGAGATTAGACACGCCCCCTCCTTCTCGGCCCCACCTGCCCGTACAGCTCATTTTTTTTCCAGTCTTTCTCGCCCGGCCCGTACATGGCCGATACCCTGCTGCCCCCCCCCGGTGGATGGATGCCTGTACATCCATCGGCGGCGGTGCGGTGTAGCGTCATGATGGAGTCGGTTCTGTTTTTGGTGTGTTGTTGTTTACTGCTGCTGCTGCTGCTGCTGTTGTTGTTGTCGCTGCTTCTGCGGCTGTTGCCGCGACCGCCGCTGCTGCTGCGGTTGTTGTTGGGGATCGAAACCACGGATGGCGATGAGAAGCAGGCGGCGGCGTGACAGTTTTTCGATTTTTATTTCGATTTTCTCCCCTCGGGGCGATCATTTTTTGCTCAGTTGACCGCCATGTGCTTGCCCATGCCATCATGCGCGCCGCCGGACCTTCCACTCTCCGCCGGCTTACACGCCATCACCACCCACTGTGTTCTCCGGCTAGACAACCCTGATTCTGGCTGGTGTTATATATATACCCGCCCGGCCGCGTATCAGGCGGCGACGCGCGGTGGCGCCATCAAGACCCGAAATATCAATATCGCTAGCCAGGCGGATAGCGGATGGATCGCAGCTCCGTCTGGCGGCACGTGGGCGCCCTCTGTCTGGTTGTTGTTGTTGTTTTGCCTCCACACCACCACCCACCGACTCGGTGGTCCCCGAGTTTTCCTCCGCCTTGGGTTATTTGGTTTCAGAACGGGCGACCTTTCCACTCGGAGTTTTCCTCATGTCATCTTGAGTGGGTGCAACGCTGCAGCCGTGTCACCCTCTGTCAGTGATTCCCGGCTCTCTCCACATATCTGGGTCTGCTAGCGCGATTACATGCCTCGGCCACGTTTCGTCCAAAGGCTCCGGCAGCGGCGCCGGCGGCGGCGCCGCCTCTGCTGGATCCGCCGCATCCGCCGCCCCTGCCCGCCTCTGCTGGCTCTGCCGCCTCTTCCGTCTCCCGAATCGTGGCTCTCCATCTTCTCCCTCCCAGTGCGGCCGCCCTCGCAATAGAGTTCAGGCACGTCACCGGCTTCCTACATGGCGCACGCACTCGCGCACATACGCACGCACGCTACGCACGCAACCCAACGCACGCAACCCAACGCACGCACACGCGCACAGCAACCGACCGGCCGCCCGACCGAGTCTTGCGCTGTGCGATGGCGAGTAGAAGGAAGCACTGACCAGCGGCCCCGGCCGCTGCGAACCCGCTGCCATCCTGCGCTAGGATCGCTCTCTTGGTGCGAGTGCGAGCGTCCCTCGTACCAAAGGAGAGCGCGTGAGACAGCGAGACCAAAGTGGTGAGAGTGGGCCCCCCCCGAGCGTCATCTGCGGCCTACATGTGACCCCCGGCAGCCTCCTTTTCGGCTCTGCAAGGCTCACACAGGCCCGGCCAGGACCGTTACCGATGCAGCGGGCGGGTACCGCCCATCGTGGGCCCGGAATCTCGCGAACTAGCAAACCAACGAGAGCGAGCCGGAGCGGGGCTGCAAAATTAGATGGAAGATTTGTGTAGATTCGAAATGAGAAATTACCTGATAAAAAGAGCCGATTTTCATCACGGTAGCGGTACCACGGCCGATTTATTCCGCATCTGCGCTACTATACGCTGCCCAGCTTCTGTCGGCTGGTGCTCTTTTCTTCCTTTTCCAGCCGGGTGGGCGCTCTGGCCGGCACGGAGCCTCGTCTCGGCCGCAAGTGTAACCCGAATTCCCACTTGGCCTAATCTGATTTTTTTTCGTCTTTTTTTTCGCCCTTTTCCCTCGTTTTCAACGACGGCTGTTCGATCCTGGAAAATGCGGCGCAATAAAAAATCGATTTGGAGATGAAGGGCGCCTCGCGCGCAGGGGGGATGATCGGAGGAGCAGGTGAGTGACGGTGGGAGTTGGGCAAAGTGGCCTGCGACGTGACAGCCAGCCGATGGGGTCTTTTTTTTCTCCGCAACTCCCCAAGCTTCGACACTTTTGGCCGTTTGTTGAGATGAGCATCGAGCGATCTACTGCCCAAGTCGCAGACCTCGCGCACCACCATAGGCGACGCTGTTTACGGGCGCGTGCGTGAGTGCGTGCATTCCCCCCTGCCCCGACTCTCCCCTCACTTGCACCTCCACCACTTGGTTAAATAAGGCCGAGATCACCATCCATCTCTCTCTTTTGCGCGCGGTCGCGGCCCTGCGATCTGGGTTGCATTGGGACTCGATATTCCGCCCCTCCCAACTCAGCCCAAATCTCCCGCCTATCCCAAATCTCCCGCCCTTGTTCGCTGCTCCATCAAGTCACGGGCCCCCTCCATGATGAGGGAGGCCGGCAGAGGAGGCCGGCAGACTTGCTGCGTCGGGTAGAGAGACGGTACAACCACAAAGAGCGAACCAGACTCGCCCGCCTCGGCCGGACTTGGACATTTGACAGCCGACTGGCCGGAAAGTGATCGGCCCCCATCGACAGGAAGCTGATCTCATGACGGTTTTTCCCAATATCCCTGGCCGGAGAGCGCGAAAGGGAGGGATAGAGAGTAGGAGCGGGAGGAGACAGGGAGACAGGCTCGCGCCCGACGAGAGCCCAATCCCGCCCTCCTCTCCCCTCCTCGCCCTCCCAATCTCGGACTCCTCCCGTGCGCGCGCGCGCGGTACGGGAGGAGGAGACAGCGGGCTGGGCACCAATCTTCCGGTCCAGGTCGAATTCCCGTTCTTTTTTTATCCCCGCTGGCTGTGGCGCCGAGGCCGCCGCCGCGGCTGGCCGCAGCCAAGCCAGCCGCGAGAGGGAGACGCTTTGGCCGCGAGTTCGGGATGCAGCCATCCGGGCGCGCACCCGCGCGGCCGGCCATCCGGCCAGGAAAAGAAATAAGAAGCCGATGACGACGACTCCCCCCTGATTGACAGACGGCAGGAGCACGAGCCAATGCACACTCGCCGGCATGATTGCCCCGCGTTGCGGCACGTTTGAGAAGGCGCCGGCCGATAGCACTGAGATAGCATTGATCGATGTGATGTCTACCTGTCTCTACGAGCGCCGAGGCCGAGGCCGGCCGCTCCGAGTCGCGAGGACTGGGATTGGATTCTGACGAGACTGGGCGAGAGAGAGAATGCAAAAGAGAGGGCGAGGGAGAGGGTGACGGTGAGTTTGGATAGATTGGGATATGACTGTACCCCCCCCCCTCTTTCTTCACCCCCCAGCGCGGTTTTCCATCCCTCGTGGGGAAACCGTTCTGCAGCCCACCTCGATCCGGCCCGATCATCAGCTCTCCTCCTTTCCCCTCTCTGGCCGCCCCCAACCTGTACTTTCGCTATCTCTGGGGATATTTGGGGGGGCCCCTCTCCGGGCCCCCTTCTCCGCCCTTCGGCCCCCCCTTCTCCTCACGTTGGGGACTCGGGAGCTGCCATGGCGACCCGTCCGTCCGTCCCCAACTGCCGTCCCATGTCCCCTCCCGCACTCCAGCGGGACAAGAGCGACAGACAGACGGGAAGGGGAGAGCGTGGGCCGGGCGCAGCAGCGGGACGGGAAGGATGGGGGACGGGGGGGCAAGGGGCGGGCGACGAATGAACGTCCCAAACCGTCGGTATGGCACGCATTGCGTCCTGCAGCTAACGGTTGTGCGGTCTTGAGGCCTACTCCCCCCGCCCATCTGCCAGCCCGCCTGGCCTGGCGGTTGGTCGCTCGCTCCACGCCTATCTATGCGAGATGGGATCACGGGCGATGCGGTCGTGTACGGGAGGAGAAATGATGAGGTTTGTTTTTGAGCCGCGATTTTTCTCCTTCCATCCCTTGGCCACCCGCTCTGTCCGCCCGCACGGGATCGTCGGGGAGCACAGAGGATGGAGCAGCGCGTGAGGTGAGAGAGGAGGGCCACACGACGGTGACGGACCTGGCGTAGTGACACGGCATTAGCGAAATTCCTTCCGCAATGCTTCGCCGCTGCTCGCCGGCCCGGACGACGGGCCAGCGTGATATTAATACAGATACAACTGATATTCCGCGACACTGGCTCCGGCCAGGTATCGCGCCATGGCGCGAAGTAGCGGATGCAGCAGCCGAGGTAGTGTGCCCCTGTCACACGCCTCGGAGGGGGTAGCCGCAGCGGCGATATAGGGGTGAGATGCGCTGGGATGGGATGGCCGAGGGCGCGGTTGTGTGTGGGGGGTTCGCGGGAGGCAGAGAGACTGCGAGACGGGCGTGTGGCGAGAGAGAAGGGTCGAACTTGGTTGTCAGTTATCAGCTTTGTGGCCGTTGCTGCCACGGCTGCGGCTGACCCTCTCCGTCCCAAGGGGCGGTTGGTACCGACACGGCACACGGGAAGGGGGGCGCTGTTCCAAGGCCACACCCGCCCACACCAGCCAAAGCATGGGGGGCACATGAGATGGCGAAGACGCAGGTAAAGTAGGGTAGGTAGGGTAGGGTAGGGTAGGTAAACCCGATATCTGCGCATGACTGCCAGTTATGTTTTGCTAGCTGGAACCGGGGGGTGCGCGCGCGCTCTCCCTCACGTATCCGGCAGTTTTGACGTCGAGCTGACCACAGATGGCAGGATCTGGGAACGCGACCTTTTAGTTAGCACACACACATACGTGATATGGCAGCGCGCAGCGGAGAGCGTGCCGGATGGTGCGAATACGAGCGGTGGGTATATTTAGGACGTGTGGGCGTGGTAACCAGTCGGATCATTGTGGTGGGAGCGGTATCGGGGCAAGACAGGTATCGAGGGAGTCGGGAGGCGAGTGGGAGGGGGGGAAGGGGGGGCAGGAAGCGTGGGGGGTTGTGAGCTCTCGCCTGATTTTAATGATTGGCCTCTCCCGCTCGAGCGCGGCCCGAATCTCCGACCTGTCGAGTTTCATTCCCTGCTGCTGATGGGTGCTTCTGCCGAAAGGAGAGGCGGAGAAGATGCTCCTTTTGGGGCCGGGAGAGCGGGGGGCGATTGATTTTTGCCCAACCAGATCCGAATCGAGTGAGCCACTTGATTTACGAGAGCCAATTGATTTACGAGAGCCTTTTGATTTTTCTTTTTCTTTTTCCTGGTCCTTCTGCTGTCCAGCCCCCGCGCGCATGCGTGCCTTCTCGCAGGGGTAAGGGTGGGGGATAGGGGGGGGTCTGAATTAGACTGCCCGGGAGTTGGGGGTATTTTTTTTTCAAGTAGAGGTTGGGAGGGAGGTGGATGACGGAGTGGGATGCTTTCCTTTTCCTTTCCTTGGTCTGTGTTTGGGTGGTGGTGTAGAGGAGGGAGGGGGGCGGTCTGAGGAGCGGGCTTCACGGGGGGGGAAGGGACTGCCGAGTCGTTGGCGACTCTGATAGTTGGTCATCTCTATGAGACGGGATGGGACGGGACGGCCGTGGGACCAACCGGTTAGCCATCTTAACGAGACTGAGGGGTGACGGGCCTGGCCGGCTGCCCATCCCATTAGCCATCCATCCTGATGACACAGGGTGAAACGGTACAGCCATTGGACCGACAAGTTGGCCATATTATCCATGGGGGATAGGACCGATGGGCTGGCCATCCCGGAGAAAGGATAGGCTCGACGGGCTGGCCAGCTCCCAATAGCTGGCGATCCCGAAGAGAAGGGATAGGACCCACCGACTGGCCATCCTGACAGTTGGCCACTCTGATGAGCTGGGATATGGCCGACGGGCTGGCCATTTCGACAATTGGCCATCCTAATCAGGGTAGACAGGACCGACCGACTGGCCATCGTGACTGTTAACCATTCTGATGAGATGGGATAGACCGACACGCTGCCCATCCCGGCAAATGACCATCCTGACCAGAGGATATAGGGCTGATAGGCTGGTCATCCTGCCCTGATGTGAGGGAATAGAACCGACGAGTGGGCCATCATAATCAAGAGGGATAGGATATGACCGATAGGATGGGCTACTCCCCCCTCCGAGGGGGCTGACATCCCGATGCACGGCCATGAGACCGACCGCTTGCTCTTCCGATCAGCCGCTCAACCGAGGCCGATGGCTCAAGGGATCCGGGAATCCGGACTTCCTGCCGACCTGGGCTGCGAAATAAAGATCCAACACGACGCCGACCGGCCGACCCTGACGGCGGCGAGCCCCCAGAGTGGCCAACCTGGTTTCCAAGGAGCGTAGACTTCCATCCGACCTGGCCTGAGCCGGGCAAAAGACCGAACTTCACGATAGGTGTACTACTACTCAACAGGCACACGAGCTATAGACCCCGAGTTTGGTCGCTGCTGGCCAGCGCGGGCAGCATATTTGCGAATCGTGTGCTCGGCAGGCAGCCGTAGGTTATTAACACAAGACAGGCCGTGCCACTGCCCTGTAAGCTATCGGCCGTGCCTGTACCGCGCTGACAATTCATCTCGGCCGCCATTACCGCCCACACTGAGGCGCGACAGCAGAGCCGACTGGCCCAGAGGCATGGTTACGTCGAAGGAGGGAGCTGCCGGTTGGGAGGAGAGGAGTGGAGATTCGGCCACTGTATCGACTCGCCTTTATGGTTGTGTAGTGTTGTTGTGCTGCTGCTGCTGTTGTTGTTACCCAGTCAAGGCCCCGGCACAGACGGTCGATTTCGGGCCCGGCCCGGCTCCGGGGCTCGATCTCGCAAGTCAGTCCTGACACGCCTGGCCCGGCTCGATCGAGCGGTGGTCTGTCTGCCGAGCTCTGGGGGATAGTCCAGTCTTGGCCACATGCTAGCATTCCCCCGATCGCCACACTGGACCGACTGACCGACCTCCATGAAAATGGATCCCCAAAGATCAAGATGTTCGAGAAAGAAAGCAGCAGCAGTAGCAAACACGGCAGAAAGAGACAAGAGCGAGAAGCTCAAGTCCACCCACAACCGACTGAACCACAGCCGTCCAGCGGACTCCTTAAAGGCAACCGAATAGCTCGAGACAAAAGAAGCGAGTAGCTCAAGTCCGGCGCCCCACTGGATTACGTACGGCCCGGTAGCAGATGATGGGTGGTAGCTATTCAAGAAAGAGCGAATCGGGTCATGCAAGGCTGGCCCATCGATGCCCCCTAGCAGCAGGTCTTTTAAGGCAGAGATATCTGTGAAAAAGAAGTGAACGACAACCTACTGGACCGTGGCGAGTCTACCGGAGCTTGGATAATAGATAGACAAGGAATGAACGCCCGAGGCAGGCCGAGTCCGGCAACTCGGCATATGATGGATTGCATGACCCTGACACTTCAAAGAAAAGAGGGCGCAAAGTTCAAGTGGGCCCATCAGCAGCCCACTGGGCCATGACGAGTAGACCGACCCGCTCATATACAGACAGCGCGCACATTCAGGAAGAAGATAAGAGCGGTTCACGATATAAGACCTCGGGTTTTGCGGCCAAGGGCAGACAGACACGACGGCTGGCTCGCCCGATGGACAGCAGCCCGCCGACGATGTTCACCCGTGGGACCGCACTGATGATCGCGACGATGAAGACGGCGGCCAGGCCCATATCCTGCATCGCATACAGAAGAATAACCCATCGCCAGCAGCTGGCCGCACCCACCCACGGCCCGTTCGTCACCCCCGTGTCCTCTGCCTGGCTGCCTTCACCCCCCCGACCGCCGGCACCTCGAGCCACCCTACTACCGATATCCAGTTAAAATTGTAGCCTACATCGTGCGCCCTTTCTTTGCTTCCCATCCATCATGCCGCCGCAAGCTGTGGCCCGAGTGCTGCCGAGCCCTGCCGTGAGAACTCGCATACTGCCGCTGGGACTTCCGCCAGAGCGCCCGTAGATATCCCAACTCCCCGTGCTCTCTGCCTGCCCCACGGCGTGGCGAAACAGGAGGACTGGCTAACCAACAGGACAAGAGAAGAAGACCACCTCTCACGGCCCGTCCGCCTGCTCCCCGCCGCCACACCCCGCTTCCTCGCATCCCTCCCCCTTTTTAGCCTTTTTCTCTGCTGTCTTTTTCTTCTTCTCCTTTTTCTCTTCTTCTCTTCTTCTGCTCCTGCTTCTCCTTCTGCTCCTCCTCCTATTGTTCTGCCCTCTTCTATGCCTCCGCCTGCTCCTTCTTCGGCTCGGCTGGCTCGAGGTTGCCACGGCCATCATCGTTGGGACAGCGTTCGACTTGGAGTTTCATATCCATGATCAGGCTCAGCTCCGGGCAGTATTCAAAGATCTTCTTCCGCCGCTCCGGGTCCTGCCATACCGCGTCCGCAAGCTGGCTTCCGCCGTCGCGGATGTGGTAGCCCATGGGGGCGTCCATGTACACGTCCTCAACCGCGAGGGCCTCCTCCGTGCCGGCCGCGACCTTGGCTCCGGGCAAGGTCCACATCCGGTAGCCGAACCACTCGTCCTCCGGGCTCGAGTTGTTCTCGCGCGCCTGGGTCTCGAGGACCTGCCGGATCGCCGAGACGCGGCGGAGCGAGAGGCCCCCGTTTCCGGCGAAACGGTCATCGCCGGTCCTGTGAACATGCCAGTTTTAGCACGCAGCTTGTTTGCTCTGGTCAGAGGACACTCCTCCGATACGGACAATCAGGACGAACCTCGGCGCGCCCGTCCAGCTAAAGTGCAGCCAGTCGTTCAGGCTGACCTCCGAGTTGGAGCAGAGCAGGCTGTCGCTCTCGTACTTGAGGATCCACTCGACCCCGGGCAGGAACTCGTCGTAGAACCGCATGTCGGTCAGGGTGCGGTACACGTGCTCTTTGGACCCGATCGACCACGGGTCCGGCAGAACCATCAGGTCGAGCTTGCCGATGACCTGCTGGTGCTTGATCGCGAAGCTGCGGTTGACCCCGATCACGCTCTCGGCCGATCCGATGAAGGTGAAGCGCCAGTCGGGCGGCACCACCGTGATCATGTGCAGGATCTGCGGCACCAGGTGCGGGATGATTCGCGGCTCGATCAGGAGGGCGCGCTTGCGGTCGTCGTACATCGCATCCGGCCCATCAGCCGTGTTCCAGTCGATCTTGATGCTGGGGATGCCCTGGCGGGCGTCCTGTATGCGGTCCCGGATCATGGGTTTGTAGTGGGGGAGTATGTGGGCGATCCACCAGCTATGGGGGTGGGAGGTGCCGGGTCAGTCGTCATTTATCTAGTCTTGTTCCTATCGTACGGCGGTCGCGGCGGCCTGCGGCTGAGCCGGGGCTTCCGACGTACGTGAATATGAGGGAGACGCCGACGATCAGGTGCGTCTTGGTGACGAACGTGTTGGCGACCGTTGTCGTCGTCATGGCTACAGCCGCGCGAGATTTTAGGGGGAGATGGGTCGGCGGTGACGGTCGGTCGGGCGGGCGCGTGGCCGCAAGGGGGGGAGAGAGGTCGTCAGTCGCCGGAGGGTGCGGTCCGTCGCTATCTTGTGGCGGGTCGGGGATCGCAAAAGGAGAGGAGTTTTGTTGCCTGTCGGGGTCGGGGACGTCGGGAATGACTTGCCGCACGTCGCGTGTGCGCTCGTGCCGGGAGAGATCGGATCGAGTTTGAGGGGGCAGAAGAGGCACGCAAAAGGTACTGATCTATAGGAGTCGATGATGTATTTCTTTCTCGTCTGCTTCGTCTTCTTTCGTCTCTTACCTCATGCTTTCTCGGCTGAGAACTGGCCGACCGAGGACGGAAACGGCGCTGGAGGAAGGGCGAGGAAGCTGAGGTGGCAGCATCGAGTTGATTGAATCGTATCCTTGGCGGCCGCCTACCCGCCTGCCCTGGCTACACGGGCTATTGGTACCTCGGGGTACTTTACCCCCACCCCCTTCCGCCCCTCCCGCCTCGTACAGTCTGGCAAGCCTGGCAGGCCATGTCGCAAATTCCATCAGAAACTGGGGTTGATGAGATATCATTCCCAACCTCATCCGCCACTGAGCCATGCCACTGATGCGACCCGACCAGCCCGGGCCGGAGTCTGGGACGAGGGGGGGTGGGGGTGGTTCAACTGGCGAATTGGGATGGTGCTGACTGGCATCCATCATCGAGCCGTTCCTGATGTGACTCTCGGCTGCCGGTTGTTTCTCAAGGTAAACCGGCGAGATTTCCAGCGAGATTTCCAGTGAGATTCCAGGGGCGATGTATCTCCAGGTAGCTATTTCTCGCACTTCCCTTGCGAGGGGAGGACAGGGCCTGATTGGCTGTTGATTGCCAGTCGGGGGTTCGGTCGCATCCTGCTCGTTCCAGCATGCAGCGCAGCAGCCGCGGCAGCAGCAGCCGCAACGCGGCAGCACGACAGCCGAGTCACTACCCGGATCGCACCACCGCCGAAACCCGCCAAGGGCTGAATTCAATCTATCCCTTCGCCCTTTGCTGCCTCAAGCCTCGCCCCCCTCTGCACAGCCGATCAAGCCCAGACGCGGCCGTCTCTTCTGTCAAGCAGGTCCTCCTCGGTCGCTGATTTTTCTTTTTTTTTCTTGACTTTCTGCCGAAAGAGCGCTGGAGTGGCGGGACCGACCGCTGGACGAGCCCTCATCCCTGGCTTTCGAACCTACCGACCGCGGTCCAGAGGCGCGAGCCGGTCATGACCGAGCAGCCACTTACTTGGATTTCTCGCTCCCGACGACACACGTGCCTTTCGTCAATTTAATAATCGCCTGAACTCCTCCTCCTCGCGCCGATTCCCACGACGCGTTCGAACCTTTCCCCCGCCCCCCAAAATGCCCCTCTTCCCTCCCCAAGAGGCTTCGTCCTCGTTGGGCGACCTCCCCGAGCGGGTCAAGAATTTCAGCATGGCGCTCTGGTCACGGACTAGCCGGCGGATGCGCCTGGCCGGTGCCATCATCGTATTCTTGTGAGCCGCCCATCTCTCCGACCGTCTCTAATATACCCACCTAATCGGCCGGCCGCTAACGTTCCCTCTCCTCCCCGATAGTCTGTTCTCAACCTGGTTTTCGCTCCAGCTCCTCCCAGTCCCCAAGGTTTCGCTAGAGTACGGCAGCGGCAGCGGCGGCGCCGGCGGCAGAAAAGGGCCCTCCTCGCCCTCGCTACCGTACCCCTACAACCCCACAAAGGTCGCGCTCCTCATCGAGAACCGGCCGAACCCAATCCTGGCCCCTCTGATGCTGCACTTCATCTCGGTCGTGCCGCCCGACTGGCGGTTCCGCTTCATGGGCTCGCCCGAGTCGGTCGAGCACATCAACAAGTCGATGGCGATCCGCGAGCACGTGGCCATGGGCAAACTCGACCTGACCTACATCCCGTCCAACATGAGCACGGCCGGCCAGGAGATGATCAGCCGGTTCCTGACGACTCGGTGGCTGTACGAGACCGTCCTGCAGCCAGCCGAGGTCCTGCTCGTGTTCCAAACCGACAGCATCCTGTGTGCCAACAGCAAGAACAACCTGAACGACTACGTCGAGTACGACTGGGTCGGTTCTCCGTGGGACCCCAATGGCCAGTACGGCGGCAACGGCGGCCTCTCGATCCGGCGGGTCGGCCCCATCCTGGACGTGCTCCGGACCCAGACCCGGGTGGATGGGTCCGAGCCCGAGGACGTGTGGCTGACCATGCGGCTGGGCGTCCGGCCGGGCGCCCACATGGCCAACGGGTCCGTCTCGATGACCTTCAGCGGCGAGATGAACGGGGGCCCCAAGGTCGAGGTCACCGAGGCCGGGTCGGGCCGGTACAAGGACCTGCTCGAGGCGGCCCGCAACGGCGAGTACGTGACCGCGATCGACGGGTGGCGCAACGGCTTCTACGAGCCGATGGGGTACCACACCGGCGGGAGCGGCACCACCCTGCACGGGGCCATTTGGGGCTCGCCCGAGCGGCGGGCCCACATCTGGAAGTACTGTCCCGAGGTCAAGATGACGCTGATGATGGACGCGGCCAAGTACGTGCCGGGGCAGTGCCGGCCCAACTGGAAGCGGGGGGTCGACGTGGAGTTCCCGGGGCTCCCGGGGCTGGTCACGGACGAGTGGGTGCCGTCCGAGTACCCGTACGGGTCTGAGATCATCGACGGGGTCGAATACCCGGTGCTGCCGCCGGGGTTGGAGGCGTTTTAGGGGCCAGAGGGCCAGCCTGCTATTGGAGAGCAGTCAGTGTGGCGGTCGGTCGCTGGTGGTCGGTGTACCTACCTGTCCGGCGTGTTGCTTGTAGTCCTGTTCTGCCGTCCATCTGGTGGGATGAGGGATCAGGATCAGGGGGGCGGCTCGCCTTTCTCTCCACCTTTGCTTAGAAGCTCCAGCTGCACGGACCGAGTTCTGTGCCGAGGTCTGCGGATGAATACACGAATGATTGGGCCAGCAGCTCGGATCAGCTGGGTGCATGTTCGCGATGGCGGCTCCTAGACCCGGGCCTCAGAACAACCCCACCCGGATCTCTGCCCGGGAGGCACTGGCATGGGCGCAGTCAGCCCCACCATTCCCACTTCCCCTCCGCTGCTGCCGCCGCCGCCGCTCCAGGATCACGTCTCGGACTGGAAATTCCGACAGGAGCCAGATTAAGAAAGATGAAGCAGAACAGGCTGTGAATGTATGTATGCATGTGAGAGAGCACGCGGGTGCTGTGCGTGGATCGAGCCAACCCGCCAGCCAGCCAGTCGGGACTTGACCACGACCCATAAGCGGGATTAGGTTTGGCCCCGAAACTTGGGTCAACCCTCCCCCAAACATCTTACCGCCGCCCCCTCCGATGGAAACCAGCCGACACCAAGCTGCAGGCGGGCAGCTCAGACCGTTAGCCTGGGGCGGGAGAGCGGGTGGGGGGGGGCTTCGCTTCGCTGGAGTGTGAAATGCAGGTGCTTATTTTTAGTACTGCTTATTATGAACGGGGAGGGGGGGCCGAGACGAGGCGGGTAGCCCGGCTGGGGCGACCCGTTTTGGCTGGCCACAGTTGACGGGCTCCCTGTCCCTGGCCCATCCGCTTTGCGGCGGCGGGGCTGAGGGCGGCGTAGGCGACCGGGTCCGTCAAGGAAAATCGCTTCACGCTTCAAGCACTACCGGCCAGCCTATCGGCCGCTTTCGTCATAGACCGGACCCGGATCGGCCAGTCACGAGCTCATAAGCTTTCGTCATGGCGGGGCCCGGGAAGTGGAGGAGGAGCGCCCCCTGCTCTTATGCGTACGATCCAGCAGGGCAAGGGAGCGGCGCAGGGGCGGCTGCTAGAGCCTAGCACTAAAAAAAAAAAAAGACTTTCAAAAACAAGGGACCTTCCTGCCTGTCTGTTCCGTGGTTGGCGGTGATGCTGGTGTACTCAAACATGCACCCCGGGGCGCAGATAGTCGGGGGGCGATGCAAGTCTTGGCGGGACTGTAGGGTGGGTGCAAGATGATCGGGTGTGACGGCGACGGGGATGGCGACGGCACCTCGCTCACCATGGGCTGCGATGGAGATATATTGGGATGCCTGCCCATCCCCCCACCCCGTCTCACCCTCTCATCTACTTCTCATCGCTGTCCATCCTCGCGGAAGACCGAGAGAGCCGGGGCCGCGGACGACTGAGGGAGCTGGGGATCGGATGCGATAGCAGCGGCATCGGCAGCGGCAACGGCACGGCAACGGCAGCGGCAGCCGCAATGGCGTACCAGCACATCTCTGCGGACGAGCGCGGACAACACGGGCCCCGCCACAACGACGACGCCCACAAGCATGGCCTGCTGGTCGAGCGCCAGCTCCCCTTCATCACCAGCCCCGTCAGCCGGGAGCGCGAGCCGCAGCGGCCGCTCACCGGACACAACGCGGAGCCCCGCGGATGGCGCCATGGCGTGAACCACAGCTGCCCCGAGTTTGCCAAGCACTCGGCCTCGACCCACTATGAGATGTTCTTCGACCTGTGGTTCGTTGCCAACCTGGGGGTGTACAGCGAGGTCAGTACGGGCAGCTCCCCCCTCGGACACTCCCCCTGGCTCTCGCCACCAGTCTGCCGCCGCCAGCTCTGACCGGTCCATCTCTCCAGACCCACGGAACGACGGACACGGAAAAGCTGTGGTCATACCTGGGCTACCTCGTGCTCCTCTGGGTCACCTGGTTCCTGGTCGGCATGTTCGACGTGCGGTTCGTCACCGACTCCCTGTTCGAGCGGGTTGCCCGCACCGTCCACCTCGGCGTCATGGTCGGCTTCACCGTGGTCGGGCCCCGGTTCAACCCGCTGGACCAGGTCGAGTCCGCGTTCCAGGGCCTGTCCCTGATCCTGATGGTGTCCCGCTTGATTCTGGCGGTGCAGTACGGCAGCGTGGCGTGGCAGATCCGCCGGTTCCGCGACGGCATGCTGCAGGTCGGCGCCGTCGCCGGCCTTCACCTCGTCACCGGCCTCATCTACCTCGGCATCTCGTTCCGGTTCGACTTCAAGGCCAGGGCCGAGGGCACCGGCAGCCGGGTCTACCTGGCCTGGTACGTGATCGGCATCCTCGAGGCGGCCGCCAACCTCGGGACCGGCCTGTGGTTCCGGTCCCTCAGCTTCGAGGGCACCCATCTGGCGGAGCGGATGACGGTCCTGACGCTGATCATCCTGGGCGAGGGCATCGTGTCGATCGCCAAGAACATCGCGCTCATCGTCGAGAACGAGGCGTGGACCGGGGCCACAATCGGGGTCCTGACCGCGGCCATCGCGATGGTGTACATGTTCTTCATGATCTACTTCGACTGGATGAACCTCCACCACCTGCGCCGGGTCCGTCAGGCCACCTGGGCCATCCTGCACCTCCCCTTCCACGTCAGCCTGCTCATCTTCATGGACGGGGCCGCCAACTTCATCACGTTCTGGAAGATCCTGGAGCTGCAGCAGTTCACCAAGGACACGTTCTTGGCCGCGCTCCAGGCCATGGGCACGGACCCGAGCGCGCAGCCGACGTCGGCCTACCTGGCCGGCCAGCTCAACAACACGGTCCAGCTGATCTGGGAGAAGTACACGCCCACGTACGCGCTCACGACGGTCGTGGTTGACGACGTGCTGGCCGACATCGCGGCCGTGCCGGAGTCGTACTGGCAGACGGACGGGCCGGTGCCGGCCCTGGACGGCCGGATCGAGAATGACACCGGGCTCCTGCTCCTCACCGTCGTGAACTCGGTCTTTGTCAACTTCAAGATCGACCCGTTCGCGCAGCTCGTCAAGGACGAGACCGATCTCAAGCAGCTGCAGTATGACGCGTACGGCGCCACGCTGGCCCGGTTCGTGTTCGTGTGGCAGTACACGTACATGACGGCCGGGCTGGTGCTGATGCTGCTCACGCTCCTGTACGTGGCCGGCCGGAAGCGCGACTGGATCCCGTTCAACATCTTCCGGATCATCTTCTTCTTCCTGCTCGGCGCCGGCTGCTGTCTCGTCTTGCTGCTATCCAACGACAAGGCGAGCGGGAGCGCGTTCCTGCTCAGCCCGTGGCTGCTGCCCACTCTGTGCCTGGTATTCTTCGTGGTGCTGGTGATGACGCATCTGCCGAGTCCGCGACCGCTGTTTTTTGCGCCGCGGCGGCGGCGCCCGTCATCGTCACGGTCGGTTGTGGTTCCGGCCCGGTCGGCAACGCCGGATGGCGAGGCCAAGGGGAGCCATGGTGCAGGCCAAGGGGGGATAGATCTAGATATATATTCGAATGTGATGCAGCATGAGGAGCCTCTGTATCAGACGGGCGGCGGCGGGGAAAGTTATGACCTGCCGGACCGTGGGGGACGAGACGTGGGCTGATGAGGGCCGATGGCCGAGTTGTCAACAGTTGTCGGCTTTGCCGAGCAGCCGCGGCGGCCTTTTCTTGATACCTTCTCTTGATACGGTTGGTCCAAGGTTACGTTTGGTCTGTTACATCGACCGGTAGGTCGCACGCGGCAAAAGCCGAGCGGGCTTATCATTTTCCAAGCTGCATTAGCTGTCGGCTGGGTCACGGTGAGAGGGTGGCAGTTGAGACTGTCACATGATGTATCGATTGAGATACTCTCTCCGAAAACGTTGATTGTGGGTTGGACAACAGAGTCGCACAGCGGGATGGCATCGTTTTCGGGTGGGAGCCGGCGGGGCTGCGGATGCCAATAATACGCCGAGACGGATTGTGTGACGCAAGAGCCAATACTGTCTGTGGATCTCGTTCGTCCACAAGGCTGCGTACTGTGGCCGGATGGGGTTGTGTGGGCTGAGTCGCCCGGTTCGATGGAGGGGGCCAGGCGAGGGGGAGTCTAACTAGAAATGATAGCTGGTAAATAAAAGCCATAGCTGGTCCCCGTGTTTCTTACCGAGTGACAACTTTGGAACGGTCGCTGAGGGGACACCGAGGGACACCGAGGGACATCTCGGGGACACAGGCCGCGGCGACGGCATGCTGAGCATGTCCGAGTACCGAGATCCGATCCACAATGCCATTAGACATGTCCCCTTGACCAAGGCAAGTGCGCAGACAGATTAGATAGACCAGATGGCAGATTGGTGTGGCATGCGTGCACGCCTGCCTGCCTCTCAAGACGCATGTCGGGACATGACGAAGCGGACCCGTGCCAGTCTGCCGGGATATCCCCAAATTGCACGCAAGCCGTAGTCAGACTGATGCCGATCAGATCGCAGCCAAGGCCTTTCCCCACCCGGCCTGACTACAGTCCCCGCCAAGACATGCCGGACGAACCAGAACACTGGAAAAGGGGGGGGGGGAAATAGGGGTGGACCGGATCGAGAGACCGAGATAGAAACAAACGAGGCTTGCTCGGCGAGTCGATTCCGGTCGGGTCGGATTGTGCCTTATTCGCTCGAGCATACCGGTCGGGGAGGCCCAGGTGGAATATTCCATCATGCTGCTGCTGTTGCTGTGATGAATTAGAAAAGAATATTGCTTTGGATGAGCAACATAGATGAGCAACATAAAAAAGATGACTTGGATCAGTAGGATTTCGCGCCTTGATGATGTAAAACAATGTCGTGATATATAAAAACAGAAGATGGTTTCTTGCACTGCAAAGGATGTCGGGGGGCCATATGCACCGTCTTATGATGAAACTGCTGCTCTGATATTACCGAGGAGGATCGGGTCGGACGTCATGTCGGATCACGCCCCATTACTTGACCACTCTACGGCCTGGACGTTACATTACGCTCCTCCTCTACTCGACCAAACTCATCGAGCGAGATGTATTATTCAATTGTGCTGCTGCTGCTGCTCTAGATATCGAAAAAAAAGTCCACCTCGACAATCGGGCCCAGGTTGAGCTGCTGGCTACTACTGCTCTGGGGAGTAGTAGATAGTCACAACCTCAACCTCACCTCATCATCGCCCGGCCCACTGCCCCCGCCAGCTCCCCAAACAGCACCCCCTTGAACACGGCCTCCCCCTGGGCCTCGACCCAGTGGCCGGCGCCCTTCAGCCGCTGCTTCCACGCGGTCCGCTCGCTCGGCGTCAGCTCGCTCCACTCGACGCCTTCGCGCGCCTCCCCGTCGCTGCTGCTGCTGCCGCCGTCGCCGGTGCCGCACCTGCCCCCGTCCTCGGCCCCGTCCAGGTGCACCACGGCGGCTTGTACGACGGGCACATCGACGCCGGGTTCCTGTGCCGACGAGCACACGTCGCTGCGGAGTAAAATCCTGCGATCCGGAGCTCCGGCGGCCGAGCCGCCGACGTCGTGCAGCAGCGACTCCCAGAAGTTGCCCTGCGACGGCGGGGACAGCGGCGGCGGCGCCGACCGGGGCTGGCCCGGCGACGGCGGCGACGACGCCGACAACGGGTTCCAGGCCCAGGGGACCACATGCTGCGCATGCATGATCGGCAGGCCGAGCCCGTACATCTCGAGGAGGCCCTGGCCGAGGACGGCAACGATGAGCACAACGACGGCAGCGACGATAGCCAGAGTGCTGGCTGTAGCCAGGCGCTCGTATCTTGCCGCCACCACGTAACGGGTCAAGCGAGGGGGGCTCCATGTCGGTTCCCCCGTACCGCTGCCCCCAGCCGGGCCGGCCCCTCCTTCGCGGGAGGAGGCGCTCTTGTCGGAGAAGGGCCTGAGAGGGATGTGGTGGACGGACACGGATCGCTCCAGCGAGGTGCTGGCCAGCTTGACCACGGCCGGGGGACGAGGCCCGGCCGACGAGGCCTTGGGGAAGGCCGGGTGGGCCGGCGGCGGGGCTGAGAACGACAGGGCGGTGATTTGGGCGGTGCCGTGGACGGTGCGCAGGGTGCGCAGGTGCAGCAGGTCGGCGAGCAGCTCGATCGAGTGGGCGGTGCGGTGCTCGAGCGTGAACAGGGAGATGGACGAGTCCTGGCCGGCGACGGCGATCAGGAACTGGGTGTCGCCGATCCGGGCGGGGGGGGGTCGCATGGGCGAGAAGGGCGGGGCCGGGGTCAGGTTGCAGACCGCGACCCGCGAGGCCTTGGCCCGGCCGGGGATGCGGGCCGAAATCGAGAGGCGGGCTCGGGAGGGCGGGTCGCGGCTGGGCCCGGAGCCGCGGGGGGTCGGGCCCGGCGCCGGCGCCGGCGGCAGCCGGTAGACCTGGATGACGGCGCCGCGGTTCTGAGGCAGGTTCGCGACCGCCAGGATGAAGGTGGGGGTGAGATACCGGATCGATCTGAAGATGGGCCGGGCCGGGTCGTCGTCGGGGATCGTGTAGACGACCCGCGGCTGGGGCGAGGCCGCCACGTCCCGCCTGGAGCCGGCGGCGACGTCCACGACCGACAGCTCGTAGCCCGCGCAGTAGGCGACCTGGAAACAGCCACCGCCCGTGCTGATGACGTCCATGTCCTCGGCCTCGCGGTCCAGCGGCACGCGGCCGCGGGGCCGCGGCCGGTCCTCGGCCGCGATCTCGAACAGGGCGAGCTGCGGCGAG